>JAPYZS010002368.1:0-11443 GCA_030522925.1 Trissolcus japonicus
CAAATTTGCTCGGATACATTGCCGAATTGGCTATGATCCTGTGCAAATTCAGTACGGTGCGCTTCCATTCCTAAGTAGTTGAATTTCGAACTATTTTAGCTCGAAAAAATCTACATATTAATAGCTCCAACTTGTTTCGTACTATAATAGCTGCATTTTTTTTTCAGTGTATGATTGCACTTTTCCAACGGTTGTTTTGATTATATATATGCACTGACGGAAATAAAAAACGAATATTTTTAAAAGCGATTAAATAGGAAAAAGATGCGTTTCATTCGGTGTACATCATTGCATCAGATTTTGAGTTGCGAAAGACACGTTTTCTGTGATAAAGAAAATTGGTTTAAAAATATTTTAAAAATAAAATAAGGAAGAAAGCAAATGGAATGTCAGAGTCAAACTTCGTTTATAAAAAGTATGTTTTTTTGTCAATGGAACACACTGCACGCGTGTAAAATTTGTTCTAAGAAAAGATTAAATTCGTTCACGCGCAATGTTTTGATTGCGTTACCAATTATTAACAAATTATTAAACAAACATTAGTATCAATACTACGTCTCAAAATTAATATCTTTATCTAATCGGTAATTTATGTTAAATTGACACCATATAGTCTATAAAAATAGTTTCTTTAATTTGATATCAAATTAGACTTTTTTCATCTGAGGTATCGAATTGATGTTCTCAAATTTTGATCTGTAATATTCATTTAATAATGATAACCTCAATTTTATGTTCCATCGATAAAATGCGAATACCTAAAACAAATTTTGTCGCGCATATAACGAATGAATGTTTTTAATTTAATTATGTTGATATTAAACGCTCTTACTGTGAGAACAAGGTTACAAATATATTTCTGATTGATCTTTATACTAATCAACAATCAGCTAAATGACAGGAATTTAAATGGCACGATAAAAAGACAATACTATTGATGCATTTCATTTAAAGTATTCTTGTCATTAAGATATTGTTAGTGCAAATGTTTTTAATATTAATTTTTATTATGATTACGATACCAAAAACGAACAAAACTCGTCAACATTTTGTAGATCTTTAAAAATGATAAATAAAAAGTAGCGTCGTGTGTTGTGATGTGAGTTTGATGGATATTTAAATGTTGTAAGAAAAACATTTTCTGTTTAATAAGAAAAATTGAAAAGTCGTACTAAGTCAGAGTTGAACAATAGTTTTGACGAGTCCTTATTGCAATTCTGGAACTCGGTAACAACTGTTTCTCCGAGAACTGAGAGGCGTAAGTAAACTTTGACATATCCAACATAATCACTCTGGTACTTTAATGGCACGTTTCCGTCAAAAATTTGTGCATCCGGCATATTTCCACCAAGCCAGCCAAGACTTAATGACAATTCTACGGCTTTTTGGTGTATCTCCGAAAATTGGTCAGAAAAATCAATCGCCCCTGATGCAACTTCGACATTCAAACTGTCGGCATTGTTTTTCTGCACACGAAGATAAATCAAAAAGTCTTGCGGGTTGGAATATTTTTCTTTCGGTACTGCGAATAGCATGGATCTGCCGGCATTGATGTGCTCCACGTCATCCTTGATTTTCATCAATGGTGTGAAATTTTCATTCACTGAAACAACCTGCAATTATTTAATTTTAAATATCGTTTTAATTCCTTGTTAATTTGTTGAATAATGCCAAAAACATTCATAAATAATTTTAAACTAATCAGCTTCGTTTGACGTAATTAAGAAAATTTTAAAAAATGAGACCTCGATGTCATCCTGCTCGATGTTAGGAAAGGCAAAGAAGACACTTGTTGGCGTACAAAACATGCTGTTCAATTTAGTTAAACGATCGCTATTAATATGATAAACGAAAAATTCCATTAAAAATAGATAGTTGCCAGCATCATTTGCTGTTTTTTCAGTAACTGCTTCATCTAAAATACAGAACGGAACACATTTTACTTCAAACCACTTTTTTTATCTGTTTAATTTGTGAAATTCAAACTACTTACTCCCCAGACTCATTTTGGTTTATATTTTTAATTTTTTTATTATAATTAAATTGTAAATTTTTTTTACTACATACAACTTTATAATTTTGACATCTAAACTTGCTTTGGAATGAAGTTTGCAAAAAGTCGAACCTCAATTCGTCCATCATTTTGACAAGTCAGTAAAAAAATTTAGAAAAAATATTGCGTCTTACAAAATTTCAAGTGCGACTTATTCAAAACGGCATTCAAAATTAATAGTTTGCGATTCAAACAAAATGAGTGAAACCGGTTTTTTATTATTTTTGTTGGAGATTCGTCCGTTGACGGTGACCCTCCCGTCTATGGTAGCCTTTTCGAAACGAATTTTACCAATAAAAACTGTCATTTCTACGAAGGTGAGTGCGTGATATTAACAAATAAATTAGTACATTATTACTAGTCACGATAATGAATTTTTGTCGGGTGAAAAGCTGACGTTTCGAGCCGAAGGCAAGGGTTATCACCACTCGCACAATTGAACATAAAATTACCCACCCTAGTAAAAAGGATCATATATTGTTCATACATAAAACATATATTGACAATATATTATTTCAGAAATCATATATTCACCATATATTGGCCATACATTTAGAATGTATGGATAATATATCAACAATATATTAATTGTTTTTGAAAATTGCAAATATATTGTCAATATATTGTCAATATATCGTCCATATATGAAAAATATGAAAACATACATTGTTAATATATAGATAATATATTGTCAATACATGGTCAATATATGATTTGCTGAAAATAATATATTGTAAATATATTGATAATATATGGACAATATATGATCTTTTGTACTAGGGCAATTGAATCAAGATTCGTTTCAGATGAAAAATTTATAATGTTGTTTAATGAAAACAGATACCAAATCTATGTACAATGGACATCGAGCACAATGACCTGGTGAAAAATTGCATGTGCGTTAAAAGCAACACCCAAGAATTCGACAAAGGCAAGTCCTGTTTGTTTGGTCTTCACGTGAGCCACGTGGAATGTCCGATGACGTCTTTTCCTATGCTCGTTACTGTGAAGAAACGTATGCCATTTGATACTCTCCCTGACGTTATCACCGTTGGCACACGGGAGCTAGACTTAGCAAGTCTGCTTAACTCAATATTTGATGACTTGAGAAATTGCGTTGACAAACCTCGCCGAACATTAACGCACTGTTTTCATATTGAAACTGACACCGGCCAAAAAGTACACTTCATCATTTATTTTTATTTTTACTTTGAATCTTTGTTCTCATTTTCTTTAATCTGTTAAATTGATTATTTTATTTTGACAAGTTTATTATGATTCAAAATTTTAATTTCACTAATTGAAAGGCTGGGGAAATAATGATGTCCATTGGTTTGTCATGTTTGGGATCAAAAGTAATCACCCAATTTACTCTGCCTTATGATGAAAGTCCTTATCTGTTCAAAGCAGCCAATAGTCCAGTTTTCGAATGTAAATTCGAGCTTTGCAAGGAAAAAGATACGCCTATCTTGAATTGCGAAGGAGAACAAATCATTGATGAAAAACAGAAAGAAAAAATTTGTTGGTCTGAAAATGGTACTGCATTTAGTCACAATTTTAATTGAGATATTTTATTATTATAATTCAGCGATTTATATTTTATTTTCTTGTTCTTTTTCAGATTAATGTTAGAAATATTTGCAGAATTATCATCGTATAATCGAAATATAATATTTCAAAAAAAAAAAATAAGAATCCAAAAATAAGTATTCAATTGTTTTGTTTGACAAATAAATAATAATAATAAACATTGATTTCAACTGATTTGGAGTAAGTTCTGAAAATTTTCTGTAAAATGGCTAAAAAGCAGGCAAAAAAGAATAAAAAAAGCAATCAAAAACATAATAAAGATAAGAACAATGAAACGGTTCAAGATAAACAAAATGATCCGAAAATTGATGAAATTGATCCAGCTAAGAAGGCGAAACCGACCAAAATTGTCGAACCAAAATCAAATCTCTGGGTCACTATGACATCGGCAAAAAATATGCAAACCATTGAAATGGCTTCCAAGTTTGTCACATTAAACATATTTTATCGCTCATCCGTTATTCTGAAAGCTATTTTTAAGAATTAACTCTTAAATTATAACCGTTGAAAATTAATCTTATGAAATATTTGACAATTTGACTAAAAAAGGATCATTTTCATCATAAATTAAGAATTAAACTACTTATTGTTTCCCAATTCTAAAAATATCGCGCAAAAAAATTGCTCTTTATTGATAAATAATCAAATTAATTGTCGTGTTACATCAATCCATCTGAGATAAAAATTTGTTCGCAGTTTAATTCCACTACCACGCGAAGAAGATTTTTGCAATTGTTAAATTGTTAAATAAAACTCAGACAAGAATGATTGAGATAAGTCTCAAATTCAAGTGATAAAAATGAACGAAAAAACGACGCTATAAACAGTTAATGTCAAGTTGTACGACCTTCAAAATTTGTTGGATAAAAATGTTGTTACAAAAATTGAAATATGTAAGAGATGCTGGCACGCTGGAGTACGGGTTGTTTCATAGTGCTCATCAGGGTCGTTCACCGAGCGACCTTATTGCGCCGACTCGCAAAAGCAGAGGGTGTTGTACTGAACGTGAAACCCTGAGGGCCGATATTCCGGCGCCTGCGTACGGCACCCGGAAAATCAGCAAGCTGACAAGAGTCGTGGTGGAAGCGTCGCCAAAAAGTTGATTCATATCTTGATGATATGAACCAAAATTCGACAAGTTCGGATGCGAAAGCACACCCGACTGCTAACAGTGATGAGGAGGAATGGAGCGGTGCCGTTGAATGTGTAAATGATACAAAAATCACAACATCTTTTGACATCAATTGAAAAAGAACAAAAAAACAAGATTTACATCTGAGACAATATTTTTTATAGGCGGCTGTTGAGAAGCCAAAATGCAGCTCACGATCGGAAAACAATCGGAGGAAAAGGACAATTATAGTCGAGAAGAAGAACGGCTCATACGGGTTCACGCTACAGGTGAGAGGTCAACCCAAGATCGTCATACATATGTTATGTATATATGTAATGAATGTTAAATATGATTGCAGAGTTACGGGATACATTACAAAAGGGAACAGGAGATCGAGATGGTGACCTACGTGGATTATGTCGAATATAACGGACCGGCGTTTAAAGCCGGCATGCGAGAGGGTGACGTGATAGTATCCATCAATGGACAGGAGATGGACCGGGCTGACCACAAAACCCTTGTAAATTTTATCAAAAATTGTGATAGCAGGATGAGGATGGTCGTCTCGTTCGAGGATTGCGTGAAAAAGGTCAGATCAATTGTTGATGTCGGATGATGAATTAGACAATTTATTTCAACTGGCCTTACACTTTGTAGGTGGAGATACACATGCGGTACATCGAGCTACAAAGGGCGTTGCAGTCGCGGTTAAATAAATTAGAGCGGCTGTGCGAGCAGGAGCGTTCAATTCTCATGGGTAAATGGAAAACCCACTCACTGCCTGCGCGCAAACGAACGGGCAACGGCGCAGCCGGCAACGATTCCGATCAGCCCTTGCCATCGACTAATTTCAGTTCGACCAGCCAGTGCTGTAGGCCTGCTGCCTCGTCGGAGCACTTGCTTCTATACAACGTGGTGAACAATCTTCAAAAGCACAATCTACAATTCAAAATATTCCGACTCGTCAAGTCAATATATGAAAATTATTATTAATATTTATGAAAAAAAAATGTTTGTAAGAAAAATGTTTGTTGCAGTATTCGGATGGTCGGTCTTTTCTAATCCCGCGAAGAAGCGGTGGCGCGTGTCTCGTGGCGGTGGGACCGCCGCGGTCTCGCAGCGATCACTACAATCTACTGTCAACTAAGAACTCGACGGAAGGTATCTCGACAACGTCGTCGCGGCACAGCTACCACCAGGCAAACGGCAACACCCCATCCAAATCAAAGTCACAGAAGCAAACGTGCGAAGGTGTCGTGCGATCCGGAGCAAACAGCTTGTGCGTCTCGTGCATCTCAAGTACCTCGAGGAGAAAAGACAACGGCGATGCTGGCAGCTTGGATGCCTACGACTTGGCCGGTAGCCCCTGTTGCGAGCCTAATTGTGTGCCTACTCGCAGACGCAGGGATAAACAGAGGCGTAGCGCTAGAAATGACCAACAGCAACAACAGCAGCAGCAGCAACAGCAACACAATTGTTCCAGATCGTCCGAGCATAGCTTGCACTCGATAACGAGCAGCGACGTGTCCACTGCTGCTGAAAGCGTCGCGTCGTGTTCCACTTCGCTCAGCACTGACACGCTCTACTGGGACCCAAACGGGCAACGGCAGGTGCGAATAATTATAATCAATGCATCGTTTGGTAATATCCTGGGTCGACGAATTCGGTACCCTTTAAATAACCAAGGGGTCAGATAAATAATTTTTCTTTTTTGTTTCATACTCTCTTAATTCAGAAAAGTGAAAAAATCTCCAAAAAAGTGTATAGTCACTTTTTGGAGAATTTTTTCACTTTTTCGAATTAAGAGGATACAAATGAAGGGCCGGATTCAATAAGGGACTAGCGATCGGACAGTCTTTTTTCAAGTTGAAAAAGTATAAATTTTTGATTTCGATATACTTGAAGTAGCCTAATTGTTTGTTATGATCTAAAGAATAAACTTAAAACCGTCTAAATAATTGAGATTATAAAATTTCCAGTATGTATTGAAAAATAATTTTTTCCAATCGTTTTGCAAAAAGGGACAAATTCGTCCTCTTGGTACAGTTAGTAATATAAAATAATATAATTTTTAAAGTACTGTTTGAATTTATAATCGTCATATTTGTTGTTTTACAGCAATGCTTACAATATGCAAAGCCTAAATCGTGGGACAATCTCACGACAAAAGCATTCGGCGGTTACGGTTTCGGTTACGGTTACGTAGACACAACAACAATCAAGTCGCATAACAGCGAACGCTCGAGCAAAGGCTCGCATGCACGTACCAAAACTCCAACTGTCTCGATACAAAGAAGAAGTTCATCTACTAACACCAGCTATGCGAGTTCCGGTAGCCGACATTTTCAACCAAACAAATCCACCGAAAGCTTACTCGTCCCAGCACAATACAAACTTGAACTCGACGGTAGCGTCAGCTGCGAATGCCTAGATGGACATAACACCAGGTCGATACAAATTAATTGTTTAAATGTAATACAATTCCTGAGCATTATTTTAATTTGAAACATCATAATTATAATTAATTGATTATTACTGATTGATTGAAGGTTTATAACTGTTCAACTGGAAAAACACAAGAGACAAGATAACGGCTACGTAGGAGGTCACCAGCAGGTTAGACACCGTCGTTCAAGCCACTCGGATAACAAAAGCAGAGCTGGCAACAATTCTGAAGCCACACGACTTTAGACAAAATATTATTTATTTTACATAATAGTTGGTCCTGTTTCTCATACTTCAGCTGTAGTCGTTCTTAAACTATCAAGATCAGCTATTTTTATTTTTATGCATTGAACGTTTTTATATTTATTACTTATATATAAACACAAAAACGCTTGAAATCATTTTAATTGCCTTGGCATATCGGAATTAAGCCACTTTTTTTAAATTCATAAAATTATTATTGAGACGGCAAATTGTATCTTGTACATTTACAATTATATATAAATATATATAATAAATCCTGCAGATTTTAATTCGTATAAAATAATTCTTGTTATTTAAAAAATTCGTCATTGATGTACTTACAAAAAAAAATAATATTTTGGTGAACTATAAAAAAGCATACAGTTGCAGTTACATTTGATATCAGTATTATACAGCAATAATATAAATAATACTTTATCAAAGTCCGATAAAATTGTATCTGTATACAAACACATGAGTGACGATATTAATCTGTCGACATCTCATTCTGTTCAGACTGACAAGTATATTCCATTAATAAATTACATCAATTTTGATGTATGTTGCAGATATATATTTGATTAAGATGATAAAATGCAAAGAGTTCCAGTTTTTATAATGTCTTATGAATCTCATTTATTTTGAATCTAAAACATTTTTTTAGAAAAAATAATTATATGCATATGCGTAAAAAAGTGTTTTAAGTTTAGAAAACTTGAATAAGTTCTATTTTTTTATTTTCCGTTGACTGATATTTTTCTGTTTAATTCATTTTTGTCAAAAAGTTTGAAATTCTACATATCATATAGTTCAACTAGATAGTAAAAATTCTTACTTGTTTAAAAATAAAAATTAATGTTTAAAATGCGAAATAAAAATGGTGACAACGTGATATTATGTTTTCAGATTATATGTATCTTATTGCATTCGAAATAGCAATTGAACTGATAAAATATTATGGCCCAACGACTTCACCGTTTTAATGATTTGATAACTTGTCAAGTGCAATTTTAATTTAAACTTCTAGATTGGCATTGCAAGCTTATTACAAAACATTCGTTGTTGCATTTTGTAATACAGATATTCCAGATATCCTACAATGCTTGTACAACAAGGCTTCGCTATAACGCGATTCAAAAAGTGCGTATAATAAAATCGATTATTTTAATTTTGTTAAATTACGAGTTTTTTGTTTGAAATAATTGATAATTGAATAAGTGTTATGCATAAAAAGTTGTTTATGCCAAAATTTTATGTAACAAAAGATTTTTTCACGAAAAAAATTTCTTTTAAACAAAAATAATGAAAAAAATGTTCACGGAAAACAAAGTTCGATGGAGAAACATTTTTATAAAGACTAACATAATTTATTAATTGTAATGTTATATTAATTATTTTAAATTGACAAGCTCATTTATAAGCAGACGTTTTTATCAATTTCCTTTTGTATGTATTCATGTAAAAGATAGGAAATGTCTTTAAGGTGATGCATAAGGCAAAGTACTTTTGTCTTTGTTACACTTATAGAGGCCTCGTTGACGCCATCTTTGTCACACCTATACGACTTATGCATCACCCAAGCATTATCAACCAATCAGTAATAAGAACAAAGTAAACAAACAGTAATGCGAACGGGACTTAAATTTGTAACCTATCATTTGTATATTATGACGATAAGAAATTTTCATGAGAATTTCATCAATAAAACTTGTTTGAAATTGTAAAATAAACTTGTTTAAAAAATGTCAAAAAGAAAACACAACATTGCTTACATAAAGCCGAATGAACCAACGTTTCTGAAACTTATGAAGGAGCAAATTGGTTATAAAGAAGGACCTGACGTAAACACAAAAGTAAGTTAATTTAAGGTGATTACTCAGATTCATGTTAAATTTGAAAGACCAATTCTGATAGAACAACAGCAGTTTTCAGTATTTATAAAAAACCTACCTAGCAATGGAGTTACAACTAATTTATTTATTACGTTTTTAAAATAAAAAAAAAAACTGTTGGAGTTAGATGAGTTTTCAAATTTAACCTCTGTATCTGAACAATCATCTTGATAATTTATTTATTACGTTTATTATATTGTGGTATTAAAGTTTATTGTATAATTTTCCTTTTTAAAATTCTTATTTTTTTTATTACAATATTTTAGAGGGAAAGATTAAACTCTGGTTCTGACAGTGATATCGATGAGCGCGAAGAAGAAAAACCAACCGTTGTTGTACTTAAAAAAGGAGACATGACTGAAGAAGAAGCGCAAGCATTTCAAAAGAAAAAAGAAGAAGGTAAAGTTTACGAAACAAAACTTGTGGGATAATCTATGATTTATTAAATTAATTTTTTTTTACAGAAGAAGCAAATGCTCCTGCAGATCTGACAAAAAAAATTATTTTCAATAAACCAATAAAATCAAAAACAAGTGACGCGGATAAAAACTTGGAACAGGTCTTGGACAGTGATAAAAAAAATAAAAGGGACGACAATAAAAATCCAAAAAAATCCAGACAGAAAGCTGTTCTTTCATTCAATGACGATGAAGAGGAAGAGAATTGAAGTTCAAAAAAATTGTAAATATTAATTAAATCGTAAATTCTTTTTAGTTTGTACAATATGAAAATGTAAAACGTAAATAATAAGAAAATCAAAAACCACAGTTGACATTTTCAATGATTTGATAGAGAGAATTTTGAGTTTAAATAACCTAATTACCAATCTGATTGCTAGACTGCAAAGTGGTTTTTCTGCTGCAAAATAAACGACTGTAAAAATAAGTATAAATATACATTTAAAAAACACAATATTGTTTTATATCAACATTTTTATTATAGAATTTCGAATTCCATTTGAAGTTGATTGAGTATGTGAACAAAATTTTAAATATGAAATTCCGTCTTTAATTTAAGACTAATTAAAGATTACTCGAATTTGCGAAAAGAAATTTTTTTACAATACCAAATCAACTTTAAATTTAAACAACATTTCAAATATTAAAAAATTCAGTCTATAATTTGGAGTAATTAGAGACTACTGGAATTCGAGAAAAGAAATTTGTTTCGATAAAGTCCAGATCAACTGTAAATGGAATTTGAATTTTAAACAACTTTATAAATATGAAATGCAGTCTATAATTTTAGACTCACTCAAGATTACTCGAATATTCGAAATCTATAATTAGTCTAAAATTATCATGATAAGTTCTCTTTTTAATTGTGCCTTTAAAGACGTGGTGCTGCTGAATTGGCATCAAGTCAGCACCACCATTTTTCAAATTTAGTAGTTTAATCTTTGGGGGGAGGGTGGCTAAAAATTTTTTCATGCAGTCTGTAATTGTCTGTAATTAGCCCAATATTCTCCATGCAAGAACAATCAATTTTGTTGAAGTGGTGGAACCACTTTTACTGTCATAGATATGACCTCTCTCATAAAAGTATTGACTTTTGTTTCATGTATTTGAAAAAAAGATTTTAGCTATGATACAATATTTGACAATTGTATATGAATGACCGCGTTTGAAATATATACATTCATAAGATGAAGCAAATTTAATGAGTAACTACAGATAATTGTTTTTAGTAAACCCAATTTCACTGAGATAAGACTGAAATTTTTGCGTGCTACCATTTATGTATGCGTGCCGCCATTTTTGTGCATTATATCATACCATGCATTCAATGCGAAACCCAGAAAGGGTGAGGGAAATCAATGTTTTTCAAACATTTTTCAATTGCTTTCACCGTTTCGTAACAGAGTCAATGAACTTGAATCCCACAGAATTGTCATATGGGTACTGCTAAATAAAAACTTGTTGAAAAGTTTGTTTTTGTATTATTATAAGTTTGGCTATTATAAAATTAATTTAAATAAAAAAAAATTCAATGTAACTCAGAATTATATACACTGAGAAAAAGGATTCATAACAGTTATGCATATTTCATAACATTTATGAAATAATGCGATCAGAATGCCCCAATCGAATATTTCTTAACAAAAAT
>JAPYZS010002371.1:0-11184 GCA_030522925.1 Trissolcus japonicus
GTGGAGAGTCTCGATAGAGGCATCACTCTCTGACCACATGCATATACTCTTCAATGTCCAGGGAAGTGGACTACAGCGAAGGGCATATAGAAATCCAAAGGCTACGAACTGGAATGAGTACAAACGGTTGCTCATGGAAAGGATTAAGACCTTCCCTACATGATATGGCACGGGCGGAGAACTGGAAAAGGCCGTGGATTGCCTCACCAAGGCGATGATTTCCTCGTACGAGGAGGCCTGTCCAATTGTTCAACCTAAACCACAAAGTAAACCATGGTGAAGCACCAAATTGACGAGATTGAGGACCACCACCAGAAAACTTCTCAATAGGGCAATGAAAACCAAAAAGGAAGAGGACTAGAACTCCTATAAAGAGAGTAACAACACCTACAAAAAGGAGGTCAGGGAATTAAATGACAGAAAGGCTACTGTTAGAGCATTGATACGCTCTCAGATGCGGCCAAACTAACCAAAGTTCTTGACTCTGATACAGGGGCAAAACTCCAGCAACTGAAGAGGGAGGATGGAATATATACCACGACGGATATGAATACCATCCGAGTTCTTTTGAACACACACTTCCCGGGATACCAGCAGGCTGATTGTTATTCGGCCGGCGAAATTAGAACGGGCAGGGGAAAAAATTGGAAGTTAGCTGCACGGGTGGTGGGCTTCCACAGGCTAGACTGGGCGATCAACCGGGCCCTACAAATCAGCGGGGCTCGACGGCATCTTTTCAGCGCTCTTGCAAAAGGGAATGGAACTGATAAGATTGCCCTTGTTAAAGTGATGCGAGCGAGCCTTGCGCTGGGCTACACTCCGAAAGCGTGGAACAGCACAAGGCTGGCCTTCCTACCTAAGCCTGGGGAGACTGACTATACGAGCGCGAAATCCTTCAGGCCAATAAGGCTAACCTCGTTCTGTCTGAAGATACTGAGACGATATCTGAGACAGAATACAAACGAAGATACACAAATACACAAACACAGAATACTGAGGCAAAATAAGAAACACTTATTGACAGATATATCAAGGAGTGCCATCTTAGTGACAGGCCTCTAGACACAAACCAATTTGCATATAGGGCAGGCTGTAACACAACGACTGCCTTGCATGCACTTGTTAGTAAAACTGGAACAGAACTGGAGCAGGGGGGCTATGCCCTCACAGTCTTTCTGGACATAGAGGGGGCCTTTAACTACACATCGAGAGATGCGATCGTTGGAGCGCTCACGACTCGAGGTGTGGAGCCGGCCATGGTGGAATAGATCAACCATATGCTGAGTAAGAGAAGACTTTTGGTACCGCTGAAAGACACTAAAACAGAAGTACTGATAGAAAGGGGCTTTCCGCAAGTCGGCGTCTTCTCACCACTACTCTGGAACCTCGTAATGAATTCACTGCTGAAATCGATGAGAGGAGGCGCTCACGTGCAGGCCTATGCAGATGACCTGGCTATACAGGTCAGAGGTGCTCAAGTTCAGGGTTGTCGGTGAATCCGGAGAAAACGGAACTGATCATGTTCTCCAAAAAGAGAAAACATGTTGGTCTGCGGAACGTGATGTTTGCAAGCAAAACTCTTGACTTCAAGTCTGAAGTCAAACCTAGGGGTCAACCTTGATAGTAAACTATCATGGAAGAGCCATCTGGAATATGTCAAAAGAAAGGCTACAACCTCATTATGGCTTTGTAGGCGGGTCATAAGAAGGAACTGGGGTCTTTCACCTAGACTATATAAGTGGCTCTAAGAAGCAGTAGTTAAACCACGTATCACCTATGCGGCTGCTGTGTGGTGTCATAAGACAGATATGAAGTCTGCACAACCACTGTTCAGACATATACAGGGCATGGCCGTCAGGGGAATAACAGGGGCTCTGAGAACAGCTCCTGTCGCGGCGCTGGAGGCTCTCATTGGCCTACCACCGCTGGAAACTCATATGAAAGCTGTAGCGAGGATGGAAGCTTTGAGACTACAATGCATGGGATTATGGTTGTACAAAGGGAGACATAGCAAATTCACCAAGATGATTGATGGACCCGCTCTTTCAGACATGCAAGATCTATTTCAACCAACATTCCATGTTGATAAACGTTTTGCACTGGTTATACAGGACAGAAGGGACTGGTCGGACGAATTGGGCGAGTTACCGATCACCGGCACAGTTATCTACACGGATGGTTCCCGCCTTGAGGGAAGAACGGGCTTTGGCCTATATATGGTACAAGGCAACATTCGAATGAGTGAAGCACTAACATTCGAATGAGTGAAGCACTTCTCACGCCTCGGTCTCCCAGTCGGAAGTCATGGCTATTTATAGGGTCGTAAATCTCTGCCTGGATAGAAATTTAAGGGGCAGAATTACAATCTGCACTGATAACAGAGCAGCAATGGGAGCCATTGGCGGGTCTGTGCACAGATCGAAACTCACGAGTGGGTGCCGATCTGCGATCGACAGACTTGCCACTGGAGCGAGAATTCGCTTACAATAGGTTCCTGGAGACACCGGCGTTGAAGGCAATGAAATCGCCGACAAGCTGGCTAAAGAAGACGCACGAAAAAACTGCACGGACTGCCCGGTTGGCAGAGGACTCTGTGACAGTATCCTATACATTCGTGAATGGATGCAGACAAGATCAATTCGGGCTTGGGAGGGCTGTGAGGCTCGGCAATCAAGGGCTCTCATAGGGGCCTATCCCCAACCTGATTGGGCCAAAAAAATGACCAGCCTTAACAGGAGACAAATAAGACTGGTGACAGGGCTTCTGACAGGGCACTGTCGACTGAAACCATTACCTATATAAAATAGGAAAAGTAAACAACAACACATGTAGATGGTGCCATTCGGGAGACGAAGACGCCATACATGTGCTGACAGAATGTCCATCCTTGGCCGGGAGTAGACGAAAGCCAGAAAGCCCAATAGAGAAACCAGTATAACTGGATTAACGGCTCTGGCAGATAAGCTCGGGCTGTAAACGTGCGAGTAGGCTCCCCTTCACCGACTATAAGGCGCGTTAGCGTACAATGGATGAACTTCTGAGTGCTCTAGGTGTTACCACGTGGCAGACACCTCGCGCAACCATATTCGTATTTTGTATTTTGTTTGTTATGTTTTGCAGTTTTCTTATAAAAATGTATTAACTGATCATTTATGAATAATCCTACAGACAAAATCCTTCCTTCCTAAAAAAAGAAGTTTAAGGACCAGTGTGAATTAAATCTTTTAATCACATATCTTTCAACTAACATCTAGTTCAGTTCAAATCCACTTATTCGTATGTCTGGCTTGTATTTATTGTATTTATCTTATCTTTTGAATTTTGCTTTTACGACCTATACAATAATAGCAATAACAACAATACATATGATTCATACTGATCAGTTGTCATTATAATTGATATTAATAATCTCTTTCAATTCAATATTTACATTTTTTCCCTCCTAAAAGATGTAGAATAAATCAATTGTAAAAAACATTATACAATTTCATGCAACATAAAGGGTTTTGTTTTGTTTTTTAACTTTCGAGGAATAATGAACAATAAAAAGGGTAAACAGGAAGTTTAATTGTCACTCAAGCTCCTATCCAGGAGTAAATGTAAAACATTGACGCCGTAGGCATTGTGTCAATGCATAAATTTGCCCCTGCACCTATATACTCACTGTTTCATCCTATTTGAGATTCAAGGCCTGAGGGTAGGGGGAGAGTAGTAACTGGACGATAGAAAAAAAAGTGCTGTAACTTGGTCTTTTGATTTTTTATAAATTTCATTGATTTTGCAAGTGGACCTGATGCCTCCTTGAGCTTTGGTTATTGATTATCTTATAACTAAATGGCTTATTACCAATTCTGCTGTATATGTATCTCATAACTAAGAGATATAAATGGATTGACGTTTTCAGGGCGCGCTTTTTGTCAATCACTCATTAAGTTTTATAATATTGATAATTTTGTGTTGTATGTATCTATAAGATACGAAACATTAAAGAAGGAGGAGAATTTCTCTTTTCTGTATATCGAGGTAAACAAATTTACAATTAGAAAATATGAGGATTGAATTGGTCTGGGTTCTTCAAATACTAGCTATCTAATGGAATTATTCAAATTAAATTAAATGAAATAAAGTTACTTTGGTGTCTTTGAAAAGCTCAGTTAACCAGGATTTGATCATTGCAAAGTAGTTTTTGCATAACGCCTTGAAATCATCATTGGCTTTTTGACACCTAAAAAAACGAAAAGAAAATTTACAAAATTATTATGAAGTTGAAGGAAAAGATTTTAGCCCGATCTGATTCCTGCCTTTTGATTATTCTAATTTGTTATTAAATTTCCAATATAACTAATGGACTCCTTCAATTCAGTTCCATCTTCGTTTTCGCGTAATTAGTCAGTAGATACGATTTAATTTTATTATTATCTTTTATATTATGTCCCATTTGGACCCTCAAATTTTACAGTATACATATGAAGGAACTTGGTCCTCTTACAGGTCTCAAGATCTAAAATTTTTCTCCTTAATTTACGCCAAAGCTTCGCGCTCAAATCGTATCCTAACTAACTGCCAATCTGTCAATGGAACTGAAACTTTTTCAGTCCATTCATTTTGTCCTCGTAAAAGCTCACTTGGAGTCTGTTTTCATTGATGAATGAGTTAATTTCCTACTTAATTTGATGTCCAGGAACCAGATTAAATGTCGATTTATATAGTTAACCCTAGAAAACTTTGAATACCCTGGTCAAGTTGAATTATCTTAATCAATCAATATTATTGATGATTCTCAAAACAATTGCTAAATAAAATTCCATTTCGAATTGAGAATTTTCTAGTCTCGAAACTCAAAATTCTCATTTATAACTTTGCGATCATGATGACAATCGCAATCAAAATTTTGTTTCCACATATCGAGTATCGATATTTCATTCTCGTATATCGAAATGGGACGAAACTTAGAATCGTAGCAATCACCTAACTCAAGATTAAAATCGAGATTTCCTCTTTTCAAAACTGAAGTTCAAAACTGAAAATTCACAATCAAAATCAAAAGCTGAAAATTTATAATCAAAACTTTCTCAAAATTCAGAATCCAAAATCTAGATTCTAAATCAAGACCAGAGTTGAGAATTCGCAATCAAAACTTTTTCGAAAAACTCAGTATTCAAAATGAAAACTCAAAACTTTTACAAAACCAAATTTTCAAAATTCATACTTAAAACTTTCTTGAAACATTCAGAATTCAGAATCAAATTTTAGAATCAAAATCAATATTTCACAGAACCAAATCTTCAAAATTATATGACCAAGTTAGATTCGGGGACCGGCGAGGTGAAAGATATCTATTATTTAGCCGCGCATCCTAGTTTGATCTCAAAAAAGGTATCATAAATCTTACCTGTTTTGGTGATACTACGAAACAAAAGAAGGAAAATGAAAAAACTTGATGCTGGAGCTGTGATGCGGAACTAAAACTAAAATAAAAAATTGTTAGAGACCACTGATCTGATGCAAACACACTCGGGGAATCCTAATCCCTAGAACCGATCAGGAGTGCACCCAATCACGCACTCAGGGCCATCCCTAAGACTCCTGGCGACAGTGTTTTGGCCTTGGTGAGGCTCAGTTTCCCTCGCCAGGGAAGAGCAAGCCCGTGAGAAACCCGAATGCCCGAACCGTTTCCAGAGATCTCAGCCTTAGTCAGGCTTGAGCTTCCTGGATGCACCCGGTGGAGCGGTCCTGAAGACTTACTCACCCTCGTGTTTATCGCGACGCGTGTCCTTGAACTATCGAAGGCTCAATTTCGACTGGTCACTGCACTTTGGGCTCGTCGCATTTTATATCCGAGGTTTCTTTCCCCTTGCCTCTCCTCGGAACTGATTATTTAGAATTTCCGAATCGGAAATCATTATTTTTTGTAAAAATTAAAAGTTAAAAAAAGTTAAAATTTTGAAATGATAGCTAAATTTTATAGCCCTCACCTTGCCGATCCCAAATATGCATGTTTCTCTTATTTATACTTTTCAGATTTGTAGTTATAAGCAATAGAAATTTTGATAAATGTTCTAGAACATTCTATCAAAATGAAAAAGATGCTTTTCTATATTAATTTTTATGTTTTTCAGGAATTTTTTCAGATCAATTCGTTTGTCATAATTTTGTTTATCAGTTAATGTCGCTTGATGGAGCTGTTAGTTGCTCCCCTTTTGTTTATTGTTGATTTTGGTTTTTGCGCCACGTGGCCAATTTTAATTGAGAAATCTCGATTTTGATGACGTCATTTCCATAAATTATCAATTTGCAATTAGACTTTTGTTACAAATGAAGTTTTGATTGTTTATTGTCGCCCTTGTTAATTTTCTCCATCATATTTTGCAATAATCTTGTCAAGTGTTAATTTTTGCAATTTTTAAAATAAAATAGTTTCCTGGAATTTTTGAATTTATTCAAGAAAGCTTTTGAAGGGGCCATAAATCATTTAATGACGTCATATTTATTCATTTGTAAATGTTAAATAACATTTACACGCGTTTCTATGGAGCCACAGGTATTAGGTGATTAGGATATCGGGGTTGGTGGCACAGCACCTCCGATATCCTCTAAGGGGGAACGAGGACGCGCGACACCTTTCGCACTCTCACTTGTTCCTTTGATTGATTGATCTATCGATTGGCGCGCGCTCGTTCCACCCTTCAAATGACCTTTCCTATGAGCTTTAGGCTCCGCCCAGGTCTAATTAGGCACTCAAAAAAATGGCCGCTGATTTTCTAGCCTCTATATTCTGACATGTTACAGTGCATTTTCGTACATGACAATCAGGAGATCTGTTCGCTGAAGCTCAACTCATCATGTTTATCGGCTGAATTTGAACATACATAGGTATGTAATTATACATGCATAAAAGTAGAAAAGAAATTCATTCATCTCTTACCATTATTGTAATTTTTAATTCAATTATTTTATATGTCAATTTTGCAGTTATTGTTCCAAGCTTCAAATCAACATTTTCACTTTCATTTCAAGATACAATAGTCTCGTTCATAATAAATGCATGTTTGAATTGAAAGGAATGTTTATACTGGTTTGTTAAGGGGAGGACTCAAGTTTGGTGATATTAGTAATACGAGTTAAGTTTGTGACAAACTTTTTTATAACAAAAACGAAATTCCAGGTTCTTCTAACGTTAAAGAAAATGATGAATCAATTACTCTTTTATTCTGATTTATCACTGGACTTGAGTCCTCCTCTCAACATTCTGTCTCAACGAGCCTCACCTCAGTTATAATTTGGACTCTGTTTATGTTTTTAATTCGGTTAGAATTAAAGAAAGTTTTTGTTCCAACTTACAGATGAAAATCTGTTTATTTAGAATACCAGAATATTTGGATATCAGAATCTAGAATATTTAGAATAACTGTACTGATTAAAAAGTTATTAACTAAATACCATAGATATAATATTTTTATATTACATATAAATATTTTAGAGTCAACCTCATATTCTTAAGAGACTAAGGTAATTGTGACACATCAAATGATCATTCATTTTTGAACATATTCTTATAATAGAGGCTGAGAATCATTAATAGTTGAAAAAAAACAAAAAATAACTCAATAGAAATAATTGTTATTTCCAATCAGAAAGTATTGAAATTCAGATGTTTTAAACTGTATATCTAAATTGAATTGCCGTGTGCAAAATTCAAACATGCGTGTATTATGAACGAGACTATTCTATCTTGAAATGAAAGTCAACATTATTTTTTTCATTTCTGTCAAGTGTGTGGTTTTTATTTCAGGTATGGACAAATTCGATACGACATCGACCTGGAAAGCAACGTCCAGTTTGCTGGGGAAGTTTATTAGGCCACTGTCTAATGAACCACTACCTAAGAAATTTCTTCAAAGTCTGTGACTGAAACCTGACAATGGCCGACGACAAGTATGTACCTCGCGCGTCATCCTTTGCTGGTTCACGGCCAATGCAACAACGCCTCATCATGAACTGCTACAGTCACATGAAATGGTATTGTATTATAATAATTAATCTTACACTATATATCTGTAGCTTTCGTTGACATGAAATCAACACAAAGTTGAAAAGAAAGAGTTTTTTCTGTGTTATTTCTTGAACCTTTTTAAAGTGAAGGTCAAGGGCGCGACCAATTATAAACCCTTATATTCATAGAACATGACTTTATTATCTGTCACGGCGCAAAAGTAATATCTCACGCTGAAGAATTTGAAATAATAACTCCCGCCTATCGTCCAATGATAACTGTACATGGATTTACGGCAGGGCCGTAGTCAGAGTCACCAGTGACCGGGGATTCTGTGTATTCGATACATAAATTATACCGGTAAAAAGTCAAATCTGGGTAATGATACCCTGGATTCTTTGTAGTTACTTATTTCTAAAAATATTTGTAATATTTGTTTTATAATATCTAAATGATCACCAAGTATACGAACACGGAAAAAATATTACGGTTTTAAACTTTAACAAAAATAACATAATTTAAATGACAAAAATTCAACGTTCAGAGTCAATGTTTTGTTGGTATTTTCATTTGTTGGTATGCCTGCTTTTTTTTAAATGTAATATCTGAATCATTAAATTTTATCGTATTATATCGGTATAATTATATCATAATGACTTGCGTGGTTATTTAGATTTTCATAGAATATAACAATAAAACTTTGAGATTTAAAACCATGATATTTTTTTCCGTGTACAATAAGTAAACAACAAATTGACGACGCCGATGATGTATTAATTATGAATTTATTAACTACAATTTATAATTCATTGCAAAAAAAATGAAGACATATTTTGGATATAATATATTGTAATTGAAAATTTGTTAAACAATTAAAACAATTCGTTTCTGGAATTTTGAAATGATCGAAATATAATTCAAAAAATCAATTGAAATAATTATAAAAATACCATCAGCAAAAAATATCATTATCGAACTCAGATATCTATTGAAGTTGTTTTTGAAGCTTGTAATGTTTCAACTTTGATGTTGCAACTTTTTTAATTGATAATATGAAAAGCTTATCTATAATCTGAACAGTAAGTCATATAGTCTGAAATTTTATTTTTAAAAATAATAAAAGGTTTCCATTTCTTTTTTTTTTTAAGTTTTTACATCATGAATAATCGCACTAATAAGCAAACAATCAAAAGAACGAAGAAACAATTTGTTCATAAATGTATGTGCCTAATCGATTTGTCCTGGTAAAGCACGGAATACCAGTTAGTAATATACCATTTTCTATTAATAATTGTCGCGAGATTCCTTGACCTTGAATTGTTTGTCAAGAAAAAGTAGCTTTTCAACAACAAAACAAAGTACAATCATGAATTTACTTGTTCAAAAATATGGCTTATCAATTTTAAGGCTTATGATTTAATGGCTCAATTTAATCGCTTATCATTTTTTTTTCTAGCATTTTCCAATGGGCGATTATCCCCAGAACGGAACACAGGGTCCCACGGAGCTCAACACGATGAATCCGTTACTTTATGACGGTATTCAGCGTTTCCGATAGCGACCAAGAAGCGGTCTCCCGATGTGCTGCGTATGTATGGCACATCGGGATAGTTGTCTTCTGGGAGCTCACAGAAACGGCATAAATGCATACCCCAAAACCCAGTAGCCGCGCTGGGTTTGCATGGTGCAGGGGGAGCTGCGTGTAGCGTGCACCTTGAGATACTAGGCGACCTCCCTCGTATTTAGCCTTACCCAGGCATGCGGGGCTCTGCCTGAGTGAACCGCATACTTCCCTAGCTAATCGTGGGATCAAAATGGATTTGATTAACACTAAAAAACAGAACACACACTCGAACCAGAGGGCTCTGTTACAGGGAAAGATGGTGAAGGTGTCAAAACACCTATGGAACTCGACCAGATGGTCGAGCCCGTAGTCAATACCGCTAAGCTATCCCTGGACCAGCTCAACATCGACTCGGCACCAAAGGGGACCGAGAGAGAGAGACCGGCCCACAGATCCGAAAGGAAAAACTTCTGTGGAGCTGAGAAAAAACGTAGAAGGAAACTCCGCGAGGCCCTGAAGGTCTCGGGAACTGCGGGTGGCACCTCCTCCGGGAGGGAGCTAGCCAAGGAACCTGGGACTTTAAGGCCCGCGGAGAACACACAGAGGGCTCAACAGTCGAAGAGACAAAGAGACCATCAGGAGACCCCTCCATCAGGAAAGAAGGAGGAGAAAAAGAGAAGAGTGATGGACAAATCGTTCACCGAGGCGCTGGAGAACTCCACCAAGATAGCCATTGTCCCTAAGGGCTATCCGGAGGTAAAACTATCAAAGGAGCAGGTGAATCTGCTGAATTCGTCACTCTTTGACGCCATAGTCGAATTGCAGGAGGAGCCACCGTTCGAAAACACGACAGTGAGAAGTGGCGCGTGCTTCATCAGCTGTAGTGACGAAATGTCAGTGAGCTGGCTGAGGCGCGTAACACCAACTCTGAAGACTTGGGATGGCGCAGAGCTTCTTTGCGAAGGGGCCCGTGCCTACCTTAGGCTGAAGAAAGTGGTGGGCCACTTCCCACTACCGACCCCAGAGACGCCGAAGATCCTGAAGGTGTTGAAAGGCCAGAACCGCGAGCTGGAGACAGAGCGCTGTAGCGTTTACTCCGTGGAGAAGATAGACAATCGCAAGATTACCAGGATTGTCTTCGGAGTGGACCAACCATCCTTCTTGGCTCTGGAGAAGTTGGGAGGCAAGCCATACTTCGGTATGGGGCGAGTCACCTTCCTCCTTCAGGACAAGAAGGATGTAGAGCAGAAAGAGCCTGAGGCAATGGATAAAGATCCTCAGGCTCTAACAGGTGAGCAGGAGCAGGTAAATTATGATGCTCCTTTATAGGGTTCTGATTCCACCTCCCCCTTTTGATTTAGTCTCTCTATGTTCTTGTCTGTCTCTATCTATTTCTTCTTTTATATTGTTCTCTTTTTTTCTTCTTCTATAGTTTATAGATTTCTTTCTCTATACACTCTTCATAAATCTTTCTCTCTTTCTTTCCTATCTCGCTATTTTCTTCCTTTCATCTCGGGCCCTGTAAACAGCCCCCTTCGGTTGAAGAGACACTTAATCCATGCCATTATTCAATATGATAGACAAAATTGAGTGCCTACAGATTAACTTGCAACACTGTAAAGCTGCT
>JAPYZS010002372.1:0-20164 GCA_030522925.1 Trissolcus japonicus
TAAATTTATTTATCTTTCATAGTAATACTGTGACAACAAGTGATTAGTAATCCGTGTAACAGCTCTGGTCCATATATTTGTACCTAAAATATATATGCTATCGTAACGTTTGGCATTACAAACTGCATGCAAGTGACAGGCAAACAAGATTACGACCCGGATTTTATTTGACTCTCTAGACTAAGGTTCAGCGATTCTAATCAGTCTTACATAATTGTTATTAAAGTTTTGATAATCACCTTTCCTTCGACTTCTGGACTTTCTTAAAAACTTAAAAAAAGTTACGAATCAAGTTATTGACGTGATTTTTGTGGTTCCTTTTTTTCGGCCGACGCGAAAGGTGATAAATTTTTGCTCTTTCGAGGCAATGAGCATGTGTGTATTATACGCAGCGACAGGCGAGTGGTAAACAGTTTTTTACACCTCCTGCAGGCGGACAACGCGCCCTTTTCGATTCGTGACTTTGGGCCAAAGATTTCTCACAATTATGGAAGAATGTTGCCGCTTCGACAATCGTCGGCTGACTTCATCGGTTTGATTTATCAGGCAATTTGTCGCATTATTTAATCGCACTTTGATATACAAAAGGATTGCCGAGCCAGGTAAACGGCCTGTCTCTGAAAACGAGCGGGCATGCATGGAAATTGAATGTCTCTTTACGCTCTGGTACTTATTCGAATCCGGCCTGAAAGGTTAAAAGAATTGCGATTTTATCACGCCTAATAAATTGACGTCATTGAAATTCGACGTACAGCGTGTGTTTACGTCAGGAGGTGTCCCGAGAACCTTTTTCATTTATACGTTCTCAAATTTTGCGCACCCCGTTTCTCACAAAAATTTATAAAGATATATACAAAGACATTAGCCGTCGCGCACAATCTCTGGTATAATTGATAATCGTGACTTTCCTTGCACGCATGCGCACGTTACGTCATAATAAAAGTCATAATAGTGGTATTTTAACGGCGTCATTTTTGAGGGCTCTAGTTTTCTTTTTCGTTCCCTAAATCATAATGCTCGCTTGCGTTTAGCTGTCCATTTATTGCGGTTAATTTTTCTGCTTCAAGACTGGTTCTGTTATGTATATCAAAACTGGTGCTCGAACTTCAATATGAAACTCGTTTCCGGATGACTTGATCGATTTTTCGTATAAAATTAGTGGTCGCGTTAAAAGAGTTGGAGCGTGAACACATTATCACGCGACGCCGAAAGAAGTTACGTACGAATTGAGGCCAATATTTACGACAAATTTTCAAGCCACTTTCGATTTCGAGGAAGTGCCTCCACTCGCGCATGCATCATAACTTTACGATTCAATTACATTTATGGCTTAATTACAATAAACGTCAGTGAATCGTGTATCGATCGCGTGTTTACGCAAGGCGTAAAGCGTTCATTCGCGTGAATACAAAATATGTAAAAATATTGTATCCGATAATCATCTTACCAAAAAGAAACAAACAACAATGCACGAAATGTTTTTATCGTTTTGTCTGTTGATCCGAGAAGGGGGCAATCCGTTTGGTATTAAATTCGATTGTTAATCTAAGTCCCGATGCCTGCTCGATACAACATTTTTAGACTGGTCGAAATTTGCAATTCAAACGAACGTCACGTTTGGCTGTAGGAGAAGAAAAAAAAAGTTGTATCAGTAATTCGATTAAAATCAAATTACTTCTAATTTGTTACTTTAGTTTCGTGATAATATGTTTTGACTGAAATAGAAACTTGCGTACATATTTGCAGATGTCGTTTATTTAATTCGTGCCCGAGTTATCTAACGCTACCAATTAAAAGCTGATATATAGTTAAGCTATAAAGGTTCTAATGGGAGAGTAATTGTCAAATGACTTTACGTGAAAATTAGACGAGAAGAAATATTAAAGTTTACGCTCACATTTTGGGGGGTTTTAAAAAAAGGCGGACCTACTTTCGCGATAAATATTAAGTGAGATATTTTAATTAAGTGGAACCAATAATAATTGTCGGCACTTAAATCGAATTAGCTTACAAAAATGAACGCGGCATTTTGTAATCGGATATTGCAACCAAGAGATTTGAAACGTTATGGTCACGAAAATATTGAAATTCAAAATGTCTCATAAATTATTTACAAACGATTATGTATATAGGTTTTGGAATTTGTCGTAGGCTAAATTCTTGCCTTGATCCGTTGGTACTTGTTTAGGTTACACCAGGCATCGTTTTGTTTTTTGGTGTATTGTCGTATCAGACACCCGCTAAGAGTCGACCCAAGAATGGTAATCATACCAAATGCAAGTATAATTATTCTCAAAGTTATCTCGAAATGATTGGAGAATGTCGACGGTAAACTGCATTCTATAAAAAGTGATACTTTTGAAGCACAACCGGGCGAACATACTTTCTAGCAATTAGTGTTATATTCTTTTCCTTGTGATTCATTAGCGATTAATGAATGAATCGAACTGATCATTAGAAGTGCTCTTTTTAGATATACGACTAATATTCCGCACGGCCGATCGATCGCCGCTTGCGACGTATTTATGACAACATTTTGATACTGACAGGTAATTGTAATGTCGTTCCATACATTTGCGCGGCCAATTCAAAAAGGAATCTTAGAACACCAATGTGTAATAAGCGTGACGCCCTGCTTGTAAACATAAAAAGTCAACACTGCTACTTATTATTTTATATTAAAGCGCAATATTGCATCAGTTAATACTTTTCATGTCGCCATACAAATAAGAACAAATGAATAACACATCTACTTCTTATATATTACCGTAGGAATACCTTTTTTTTTCAACCTGCTATATGTCATTACAGCAAATTTATTACACACGCCATTCAGATGTTATTTTTGTTTATATAATCTTAGACGATTTGCGATTATCAACCTATTTTTGTGAAGACAAATTTTGTTCTACTTATTCATAAGAAGGTGAAGTGTAAACGGAAGAAAAAAGTTCATTTTTAGTTTTGTTTTGAGATATTAAAAAAAAAATTTCGAAATGTCTAATTTCGTTGCAACGTATTTCGAATTGTTCGAAGTGTTCAATTACAAATCTACGTAAACATAATTACGCACTGTTACTCAGCAGCTATAATAATGCGTTTTCTCACGTGTTTCATTAAAGGTATCTCTAATTTATAACCACCGAAAAAGTATATCACAGGCTTATTACACAAAAATTCAAGGTATACGGTAACAAGTGTACAAATGCCATTCAGTTTTAATTGAAATGTTATTTTTTTGTTTTCGGTAATACAAAATGAAATTCACAAACCTATTTACTTGTTAGGTCAAAAAGATTTTCATTAGAATTTAGAATGAATTTTAACCAAGGATTTCTACCGAACTGGATTACCAAACAAAAATGTATAATTAAAAATATGGTGAAATGGTCACAATTTCAATAGAGATAAAACGAATAATGTTATTTCGAAGCAACAATCATTTAAAAATGAAAAAAATCTTGAAACAAAAAGAAGAATAAGATGAAAAGGCAACTTCCTCGTTCTCAACTTGTGAACAATTGTCCACGTATCGTACGTTCCGCTACCACTTGACACATGTTAACTGTTTTTTTCGAAAACAGAGAACAGACAGCCGCACTCACTTGCATCTAAAAAGAATAAACCAATTTCCATGCTCTGACAATTTTCTTTGGAATTAAAGAAACTCTACCTCCGTTAGAAAAATTATCTTGTCGCATTGATGTAATGAATAAAATACCATGCATCCTGTGAATTCAAGGAATCCATTCTCTTATAGCAATGTGTTACCATCTGGTTGCGAAGACGTGTCATTTATCCCGGAATCAAGTTATTTGGATATCAAATTTCTCGTTGCACGAATGCAAACTCGGTTTTCCAATCTTCTAATTTCAGAATGAAGATTTGAATTTCTGACCGACTGCTCAAGTGGTCAACTCAAATGTTCATTTTCGATGTATAATATTTTTTTTAACATTATAGCTTTCGAAATTTGTTCTTTAATTTTTGTCCGATCCCCAACCAAAGTAATCATTTAATTTAGGCATCACGAGAAAAAACTGGTTCTTACGGCGTTCTAGTTTTTCTTTGAAGTTAACGAACACGCAAAGTAAGATGTTGCGCAAAAAGTGTCGATAATTAAGAAGCTCGTTTCGTGTCAAAAGCAGGAACTCACGCGTCATGTGTATAAAGAGTCAAAGTGACACTTTGAATTATCATGCCCAACAAACTGTGCTCGATTTGATGTGCCCTTTCTGCATTGAATATTAATTAAAATTAAAATTAAAATTTGCCGATTAATTAACACACGAGAGAGCCAGACCATATTTGTGGACCCATGGTTTTGTACAAAAAATGCTCCATCACTAATCAAATTTTTCTCACGTTGCAAAAAGCAAATTGTTTTCGAAATATTTAATTATAGTCGTTCATGTTTTACCTTAGGCATAACAATGCAAAATTTTTGTCGATAGATACAATTTTTCAGGCAACAATTTTGCATTTTAATTTCAGATCAAAAAACTTTTGTAACAAAATTGGTACCCACAGAACAGAAATATCCATTTTTATTCTGAATCGTTGTGTATAATAATGGATTATTACGGTAATCCAATTAAAAGAACTGTTGACGTGAAATGTGATTGAATTAATATGATCAGGCGCGAGGAAAATGTATGTGAAATGGTAAAAATAACAGATTGATTGAACTTTCATAGCAGTCTTAATGATTGGTACGAAAAAAGGTTCACAGGGTTATACCCGAGCCTCTGATCCTAAGTGCTAGGATTTGTTAAGCCCGCGAGATTGACGTGTGCGCGTAGCGTATCTTAATTACATTTTACGTGAAATAAATCGTTAAGTTGAGATATTTGCATAAATTCTTACTGATTTATTCACAATCCGATAAGATCTTTGGCATTAGAAAAAAAATATCATGATTCTCATAAAGTATAACGAAATGAACAATATCGTGCAAACCAAACTATTGCCATTAATTCACAAAGTGGCTGGTATACGTTCACTAATGCGATTGTTCCGGAGCCCTTGAGTTTGCAAGAGAAATAGAGTGAGAAAACTTGAACAGACTCAGGAAATTGTAAACTCGTCGATTTTGGTCCAAAATAATCAGTTTTGTCTTGTAATCAAGCGATGACACTGTTAATTTTGTTCTCACTGCATTACTCTTGACACAAATTAACAAAAACTGCTCTCTTTACACGGACAAAATTATTGACAAAATTCCGCACTCGATCATTTCAAAGCCTATCCCTCTGGAGAGCATTAAGTTTATCTCCCTTGAATAATCGTATTAACTTGGCGGTATTAGCGTGTTGGACTATCGTTACGTAACGTTCTTGGCGAGCTCCATAACCAATGATATGTAAATAGATCGTTGCATTTTTTTCAGCTGGATTCGACTTTCACCGATATTCTTGAAGTGATCGACTGACGTTATAAGCGTTGGCGCAGTTTTGATCCAATTATTCTAACTCGTTCTTCCGTGTAATTTCAGGATGATATTTAGTTACTATAAATGGGATATCCTTTTTTTTTATTCATGAGAGTTTTTCTGATACGGTGATGACTGTCTCAAGAGCACTCGTACCGATGAATATGCATTTAAACAATTGAGTTGGAAACTACCCGGATGTGATAATTTAATTTGACTGAAAACTAAAGACGCATCATTTTAACATCATTTTTATCACCGTTTTTCTTTTTTTTTTCTTAGTCACAAGATGCCCATCAGTGGTTGCGCGGACTTGCGCAAATTTAATGACATAAAATATCGCGAAATATGGTCACGTTGTATTTTACTGCATGAGCGAGAGATATAATATTTTTTTTCTTGAAAAACCGGCAACGAAAATTGTGCGACTCGCAGGTGCGTACGTAGGTGCTAAGTGTTTTACTTCACTGATTAAGCAAGGCAAGCCACTGTCGCTTGTACGTTGTGTTGCGGAATAGGCAGAATTTGCATGCGGCTGCGTTAGAGTGATTGATTTATTTTGCAATTTTGTATCAACAAAATAAAAACCGCCACTCTATCAAGTGCTCGTTGAGTTCTCTCTGTTTTATGGCTTAGACTGAAGATACACGCTTGAACAGATAAACACACTCGTTTAGAAAACAAATAATAGCCAAAAGGTGTCGTTGATAAGTTGCGCTGTGTTCAAGATTGTGTTTTGTTTAAAACCACAGGTCAGATAGATTTACTGGAACCTAAATGAATGGGTGATTTCGATTTTGAATTTAAAATTTTATGAACGCCACGGTGGATTGCACAAGCAAAATTGGAAATTGATAAGAACCGTTATTTGAGAAATGAATGATTATTTATTAATTCCTGAAATACCGGTTTTCATGACAAAATTCAGTACTCCCGTTTGCACGGCAAAGTATAGACATTTGATGTCGGTGTCAGAAAACTTACTAATTTCGCAAATAACTTTAGGTATATTATATACTCAACGGTTGGATTTTTAACATTTTTCAACTTTTTTTCTGTTACAGGTATGTGACATTTGATGCTGCAGTAAAACATAAAAAAAAGAAATTAGGTGAAGTGGGCAGTCTGGTATTAGGTATAGGAAATTAGCATGTATCTACTTACTGACGCAATGTCTCACAAACAAATCACAAATCGACAATTGAATGTTCCGAATTGGAAATAATCAAAACCGTAATGATGCACATTATGCAATGTCTCGTACCACATACTACGATTGTATTCAATTTCGAGTGGTGCAGCTCTTTAAATGGAAACTTCGTTTATTAGTCGAAATCGAAACGACTTTCTCAGTGAGCGTGGCTGTAAATCTCTTTCATTCTTTCACCGGGGGTATTAAGAAAAAATATTGATTTTTCACGTGTTTCTTGTTCGAGTTTTTTCTTTCCTTTAGTTTTCGCCCGACCGTTGGTTTTTCATCGCGAGACAGATCACATCGAATTATAATTTCGCCGAGTTAATGAATTGCCTAACGCGAATCACGTTAATTCTCGCAGCTATAATCGCGAAAAAGATAAAGAACCTTGTCGGGACAAAAGTTGGCATTTTCCTAAGCCATGTCGCGTTGCATATTGCGGAAACCCTGCGATTTCGCTAGTCCGCGCCAGACAATTTTTTGTGCGTCTTTCCCGTTTGCCAATGTATTATTTATTTTCGCGGGATGTTAGCTCGATGTTACGTATAAGTTACGTTTTAATGCATTGATTAATTAGATTTTGCAACGTGTCGCCGGTATCGACGATCGCAAGAGGAAGCCTCGCTTTCGTAGTCCCGTTATTCAAGCTGATCACAAGAAGGATTATAACATGCACCGTTTGTCCTAAATAAGCTTCCTATACCGATGTTGCTCTATGTGGTAAAAGTTGATGATGAAAATAAAAGTCGACAACATGCTCAGACGAGTGCTTTAAAAAAAGTTAATAACATAATTTTAAAAGTAAACATATTTTTTTTTCACCCGGACGGAATCACTGTGTGCAATCTGCTGCATATATGTTAGACATTTGTGGATGCATAAATACATCAATTTTTTCCTGAGTAACCAAAAGTGGAAGGGAAGGGATTTTTGAAATAAGACGTCAAAGTTTGATTTGCCAAGATCTTGTAAATGTTCTTTTCTGTCATCAGGCCAAGAATGTTGTATATGTGAATTGAAAGTCTTTAACACGTCGTAATTAACGGTTATCATGATTCAAATAGACCACTTATAATCGACAGGTGTTTAAAACCAAACATAATATGTTGCGTCAAAAATAATATCGCTCCAATCGCTGTGAGCTAAAATCTGATACGTGTGATTAAATTCATCTTTTTTTTCTTTTTCGGTTGTTGTTCTTGTTGCGAGTCGCACATCAGTTGACGCATCGACGTGTGCATGAATTGCATTCGGAGTACGAAAGTTGCTATAAATTGCTCGGTATAACATGAAAGCCGCACTCAAATGTATGAAAATCCTGTCGCAAGATGCATCAGTGCCTTGCCGAAATCCGTCGTATGTCAGAGTGACGTTTTCTGCCGACAGTTTTCTATCAAGTGCAACAAATTGCCTTGAAAATCGGCAGGATCAAGAAAGAATCGTTGCCTTTTCCTCTGAAAAACTTTAACGTTCGGTTACATGGAAAGGGGTATACATGAATACCGAAAGTTAGTCTGACATCCCAAAAAATATGATATTAAATTTGCATAACATTTTTTTTTTTCTAATCTTGTAAAACTAAAACAACACCTGTGAAAAGCGAGGTGTCTATTATGCAAATGAAATTCAAAAATATATTTTATTGACATCACAATTTGAAATCAACTTTCGTATTTTATAATAAATTTTATTAAATTTTACACCGCAAATTTATGATTATTTTATGAGGAAAAAAATTGGTGCGTATCCGATCTTGTACACGCTTTTGTTTTGTAATGATAAAATATTACAATCTTGATCAAATATTCAAACAATTAAAGATTGCAAACTATAAACAAATTGTTCGTTGGAGGAGTTGGATTTAATTTGCAAATTTCTACAATGCGAATATTATTTCGTTCAATTTCAATTTTCCCAGGCAAGGGGAAAAAGAAGTTGAAGCATCTAATTTTTATGATACATCGCATGTTGTTGCCGACTTTCATTTTCAATACAGATGGCCTACAGCGAGCGAATGCATTCGTTTTTCTATCTAAGAACGTGTTATACTACCACAACCACAACGCAAACTGTATAAACATCGTGACGATTATTATGCGTTAGTTCAATAATTGCTGCTTTCAATTGTTCGGAGAAAGTATTCAACATGAGTTCAAATTATGAAAAATAAAATGAATTCGTTCTTTCGTTACCAATTAAAATACATTTCAAACGATACCATTAAGGTGATTACTCAAGCTAAGTGTTTTGAAAAAAAAAAAAAAAAAAAAAAAAAAAAAAAAAACTTGTTCATATTCGGAACCAAAACTTTATCGTCATTTTTATTGTTAACGTCAAAAGTTCCTGTGACATAATTCTAATTTAGTTACTGTCCGTGCAACATCATTTTATCACAGGACGTTAATAATAAATTAAGTGAGTTTTAGTTGCTGCATTTTAGTTACTCCAGCTTCCGCAAAATAAAATCTTGATAAACGCCCAGTTTATAAGTATATTATAAAAATGATTCTAGATGTGTGAAAGTGCTAAATACAAATAATAATAAAGTGAGAAACAGAACAAAATCTTTCAACGCTTGAAAATTTTGAAACTTAATTTTGTAGTTTGGTATATATAATTAAAATATAATTATATTCAATTAAGTTTATGTAATTATAAATTTGTGAAAATAGGATTAACTTTCGGTTCATTAGCATGATTTGGTAGTTTAGATTTTCAACAATGTAAAGAACTTACGAATAATGATGGAGAGTAATATGAGCAAATTTAGTATACACACGGTTTTGTTAGCCTTTTCATTCATATTGCAAGTCGAAAAGTTATAACGGCATTCGAAATGATCTGATAACATTTAATTTCATGTGAATGTCACCAGAACGATTGATGCTGAATTATGTAACTTATTGTCAACAGCTGTGTCATCGATTATGTCGCTTATTATAGCTCGTTACAACTCCTCGATGCCCTTTGTAATGGGATTGCTTTGTTCATGTATCGTTTATGTTACACGTGAAATATCACGAACATTCATGGAATATTATTTTTCATATATTACAATACGATCGATGTTTAAGTATAGTGTTCACTAATTGGTCAATCATATCGATTCTGGATTCGAAATTGTACTCTCCATATTATTTAGACGTTATTGTTACAACAGAAAATTGATTTTTTTTCTCACAAACAACAATTTGATTATTATTTGTTTTGTTCAACAAAAACATGCAATTAGACACTTTGAAAACATTGTATTTAAACTTCTGCAAAATTGCATGATTTGCATTACAAATGAGAGTAAGATAAAAAATTGTTGATAAAAAGCAGCAAATGTATTATAATCACACGTGTAATTAAAGCGTGCAATATTTTAGTGTGCAACTATTGCAATATCGTGAGTGAATAGTTGAAACTGCGTTGTCAATTTAATGAGGGAGGAGTATGCAATCCCGTCAAGTGTACACTGCTCATATGCTGTTTCCTTGTCCCGATTTCGCACGTCCCTTCACTGCCTTTAATTAATTTTGCATCACAAAAATAAGAATTGCATCGCGTCCGAGATTAATAGTTGGTCAACTACTTTTTCATCGGTTCTTGTTTTGTTTTGTTTTTTTTTTTTTTTCAACGCTAAACATTTTTATTTTTAACGTTTTTTTCTAAAGTTCAAAACGAAATTGAAAAAGGCAAATTTTCAAAATCATTTATTTTGTTTATTACAAATTTTTTTCAAGGAAGAAAAAAGTTCAGAATGGAAAGGAATTTTTCGTATTGTTTCGAGCACATATGGGAACAATATTAATCAATTTCAGAAAAATAATAGCGGCACTGGTCTTATCGCAGAACCTCTCACCGTCGGTCTAGGATATGTCGAGACCTTGCTTACAGTGTGGCCAACGCCCAGTTTACCCCAAGTGTAAGGACTCCAAACGAACTATTGATATCGCACGGTGATTTTGCGTGTCAATTTTAAAATGGCAACATCGTGATTGATCAGTAATAAAAGGAATCATTCATTCGAAAAGTTTAATTTACCGACTGCATAATAGAAAAACCTTAATTATGAAACATTCAGTCGGCTGTAATGATTGGCTAGACTGATTTGCGTAGGTGTTTTGTCAGGGCAATAAAATACGACCAACCTTTACTGCTAATGAAAAAATTGCTCAGTAAGATCATTTGTTCCTGATAATTCCAGTTCTATATCATAGATGCTGACGCAGAGATATCTAAATTTTGCATTCAATTTCCTTCTTGAATTAAAAACAGGCTACAAATAAGAACCATAAGATTGGCTGTGAAAAATTTGAAAGAATTTGAATTCAATTGTTTAAAATTACATTTGATACATGAAAATTTCTTGAAAATGTCAACCGTACAAAAAGGTAATCCATACTAAAATGGCACGAACGGTTGGAGATTAAATAAACTAGGTGTCCTTATAAACATAATGTTTGCCTGACAGAAAATTATTGTGACATTTATGGCTCACTTGACATTCTCGACGATGAATGCACTATAAGATTCTCTGAGGATTTCAAGTTCAGGCTGCGTCTCGTAACCTCGGTTACCAGAACTTGCATCACCATGGCAGTTGCGCCTTATGAGTTAGCAGCGACCAACAAGTCAGTTACATCACCAAAGATCGTTGCCTCGAATAGGTCGTCCTCGCTCGGACAAGATCACGGATCGTCCTCCAAACAATCCGTTCATTATCCCGGCTTTTTTATTTTCATTTTTAAATCGCAAGTAAAATGATCGACGATTTATATTGATTGAGAGTAGCAAATCGTTAACAAGTAAAACCTGCGATACAGAAAAAAAAACCTCGGTAATTATATTAAATTCATTATTGTTAATTATTGGAATGAAAGTTTGCGATGGTTCTTCCATTATCGATTGAATTTATTTATAAGGCGGATGTTCCTGTTTTTTTTTGTTTCGCTTAAGGAAAAAAAGAATCAATTTTTTTTCTCATTTAATATCCGCGAGCAGAATAAAATCAAAGTTTTGACTTTAATATCCGGTATGATACGTTATTACTCAATTTGAAGTCGAATTATTTTGACGTTGCTCCTTGGTAACGAATGGTGATCGAGCAGCCTGTTTTCTGTACCGTTGATAGTTAAATGAACAGCAGCAATTTATTTGCGCCTTTTCTTGGCTGCTTACTCTCGTCGTAGTTACGTGTACTAAACGTCGCGTAACAAAATACCGCAAAGCTTTTATGTAGTCCATAGGTTTACAAGTAAGGATTTGTGAGAAAACAAGAAGTTTGGAAAAAAATGTTTTCGACTTGACAAACTAGTTGTCATAAAAATTGAATTGACTTTTTATTCAAACAAGTTTTTTTTTTCTCCACTTCAATTTTCAAGTAAATGAACGGTTAATTTTGCGACAAAACTATTGTGACTAGTATAAATCTATTCCAGAAGCAAAAACGGCAGTGCAATACCCACTTTGACTTCTTTTTAACGTTATGGAAAAACGTTTGAAACTGAAATATTGCCTTTTGATGTGATTTGATGTGATAATGATACTTTATAAATTAATGTTTTTACTTCAATTAAAGCGGGTATAATATATAATTAATGTCAGTCGAACATCGGGATATGAGGCTCGCGCCCCAGTACTAAACGAGCATGTTGAATCGATAACGTAAATTCAACGACAAAACGCTACTCCGGAAACGGTCTGCATTTTGAACTCATATCCATTGATTTATTTCATTCAACATTACCATTAAATACATACATCAGTGTGGTATGTGTGCATAATATTAACAGGAGAGAAAGTTCGTGATGGTCAAACAGTAATTGATGTGTTCGAAAAATGAATAGCATTTATTAGCTTCGGTGGGTATTAACGATACATATTTAAAGTCCAATATTTTCATCAAAATTAAGGAAACACATTGATCAAAAAGTTTATTACGCCCGTCTGTTAAAATTAAAGAGGTGTCGTAAATAATTTACAGTCGTGATAAATACTTTTTCGTTAAATAAACTGTACAATCAGGAAAACGAATAAAGAGTGATCTATCCTGAAGAAACGAAAAAAAAATTATCATTAGAGGATTAATATATTTTTTGATGACTATTTTTATCGATCATGAAAACCGGTTCATGTATGTTCCCTGACGATCTAATCTGGTGCAAAATAAAGACAATCGACCGTCTGAACGTACGATTTTTAATCACTTTCATATAATTTTTATGCAAACAAGTGCGTCGACTTTTCTAAGCTGCTATACAGGAAACGACGATTACAGCGTATACCAAAATTTACATTTCCGCTGTTGCGTTCATTTCACACAAGCGCTGCATGTGTAATAATACATGTATGATTTAGGATAGGCTTATACACTTTTCTTCTTTCACATCGTCAACACAGTCATTTTACGGTTATTAAGCAAAGCAACGCATCCTATAAGATATTAACACTTTCTCCATTCTGGATATGTTAAGTATTCAGATTTATACACTACGAATTGTGGTGCAATCTGCAGTGTCCCATCTTATCAATCGGAGATGTTAAACTACCGTATAAGAGAGATGTATCACATTTTTTTCCTCCTAAGCATAGAGTACCGATTGAAAATTGAATACCTACAGATTTTTTTTTTTTTTTTTTTTTTTTAATGATATTTTTTTTTGCTTATTATGACTATTGAAATGCATGGTTCGTGCCGATTTGAAAATTCCATTTTATTGAACTAATGGCAAGTGAAAAGTATCACTTGAAGATATCTTATTTGCAACTCAATCAACTTGACATTGAATATTCAATTGGAATCGAATCCATACAAAATTGAATTGCCAATGATTATCTGATTTAAAATTTATTTTAAATCAAAAAATTAATTGACTCGAATATATTTTTCATGTTATTTCTAAGTTTGAGATTTTTCAAATGGGACAATTCAACTTCATTGAGAGAAAAAAAAAATCATCGAACGTAAAATTAATTGGACCATAATCTAATCAACGAGTTCTGTAATAAGGTATTTGGAGAATTCTGAGTTTTCAAAAATGCGATTTGATTGCAATGGGTAATTGGTACGATTTTTGTTGGCGTGCAAGGCGAAATTATGCCTGAACTTACTTAATTCGATTAAAGAATTCAATCGTGACTCACGTTTCCGGCTAAAATTTCTTTCGTTTTTAATCTAATCGCAATCTAATCGAATTTTCAAATCATTTTCAAATCCGATCGCATCAAGTATAGTATTATTAAAAATAATTAAATTCGATGAACATTCATGAAAGTCGACATTTTGCATGTTTTAATCATTTCAGAGAGTCTACCAAAAGGAAAACTCGTAAAAGATTATTATATTTAATTAAAAAACAACGAAAGTTGTTTCTTTTTTTTCAAATCATGTTTGACGATAAATTATTCAAGAAAAAAAAACGCCATGTCAGCTGATTTACTAAAAATGTGTCATAGAATAATATTTATTTATAACGCACTGCCGAATTTGTTGGCAAGTCCTCAAAGAAAGCTTTTTATGTTGTGTTTGAATTCATATCCATTTTCCACCGTGCACCGAGGATCGGACTGAAACTAGTTTCTCTTACTTTCTCTAATGATACGTCATTTATGATGGATCATGAAAATTTTACGAGATGGTACTAAAAATCGTAGGAGGGTAACCCGAACCGAATATTATATACTTTGTGGGAAACTGTAATGACAATTCAATTTTGCGGCGGAGTTTTCTCGGTAATCCAACTTTGACAGTAATGTTCAAAGAAGACTAATTACTTTATCGGTTCATCAGATGATTAAATTCTCTTACGCTACTATAAATTGAACATGTATTATTCTTCGCACTTTTTGCATCGAACAATGTTGAGTTATGCTGTTATAGTTGCTCGTTTACTGAACATTAACATTGTGTTTATCATATTTAGATTAATTAATTTTTTTGTTTATCCTGCTAAGTAAAGGCGCAAGTGATTTAATTGGGTCAAATTAATATTTATGCACAGCAGTTGAAGCTCGCTATACTTACTTGGTTTGAAATGGTATTCAGTTCTATCCAATAAATTATTTATCGACTTTATTTACAAATCGCGTAAATTTTTTTAATCGCAAAACATACTACGATTGTGTCAGTTGAACAGTGAGCATGTATGTGTATAGAAATGTGTGTAAAGATATGTAACAGTAATACCTCTACCGCAAGTGATAAATTAAATACAATAATTGAATTGATGAGTATAATCGTTTGCGCGATTGTATAATTTATACGTTCGTCATGCAAGATGTAATACAGAAATATGCGAGTAAAAGTCGTCGAATATTTTGTCGTAAATAAAAATTGTTGTCAAACATTTAAGAACTTGTTACGCGAATGTGTTCACAGCCGATTCACAAACTGATAATGATTCAATTGATGTTTGGTCTAATGGAAACTGGTTAGGTGGTCCGTCAGCTTGCATCGATTCTGAACGCGATACGCGCGGAAAACGTGTGACTTTTACTTTCGAAAAGAAGGATTACCACGGTACGAACAAAATGCATATATACAGCAATTGGTATCAATTTCAAACAGTAAGCAAAAGGGAAATGAGAAAATAAATTGTCTGATGCTTTATCAATACTTTTCCTGGATGCGGAGCATAGTGTTGCACCCATGCACCCATTTGTTTAACGTTTCGTACGTGGTCGTGCTCAAATATTGATGCACGTTTGAATTCATTTTGTTCTTTTTACTGTGCAATCGGAGATAGAAATGCACAATTTTCAAAGGCATTTCAAAACCTGATTAGCTTAAAACGAAATTACACTATAATTTCCATGTTTCGATTTCCTAACAAAACGAATTTCCTGATTTACTTTATGGTTTTAATTGCCAGCGCATGTGAACTGAGCTCATTAATATCGTTGCTTTATCTTTCGAACTGTCGCAATACTTCCAAAAGTGTGGCGGCCGCACTTTCCGTAAAAAGTTGTCACTTCCTATCGATTGCGGAGCTGCGAAAATTGTTCAATTGTCGATGACACGGTTTCGATTCAAATGGTTATAGAAGGGAAGCCAAATAAGTTAGCCGCCACAATTATTTCCACGTTCTTCTTAACCTGAAATACGAATAATAATTGCATGATTGAATGTAAGGCGGCACGAGTTTTACACCTTTGAGAGAAATCGATCGATGAAAAAGGCACTTTGCACGGTTGTCAAGTATAAGTAACAAAATCATGCATTCTATCAGAATACAGCACGCTTTAACATGATCACGTATTCGACATGCTTTTTTCTAAACTTATATTTAACGCCACAGAAATTTCATTCCATTATTCACGTACCGAGCAAAAAATCACGCGGAATACAAAAAGCGTCCAACTAGTGATGATGATGACTGCTCTTTTATTGGCAACCACCTCGACAGTTTATACAATACTGGTTACGGGATATAGCTATAACAACTGTTATATTGTATCAACCAAATCGTAAGATCCAAATTACGGAACAGGACAAATTAAAATGTTCGGTTTCATTAATTAAATATGAATATGTTTCAGTTTATTTATAATAAGGCGACGTTTACAAAAAAAATAATGTCATAAAATATAGGTTAATTGTACCGGTTCTGAAACGAAAATTGTGAAAAGTACGTTGCTTTGTCGAGCTACCAATAATTGATCGAAGATAATTAAGTTTGGGTTCGCGAAATTTTTTCCAATAATGTATCTAAGATATTGATTGTCATTTTGCAGTGGACGCTATTAAGCAGGTTTTATTCCACAGAAAGTTTAATGATTTGGCAATAGAAGTGCAATCGTTAACTTTTAACTTGATTGACTTGAAAAATTAAGTGCCTGTGGAACATTTTTAAAATTGCTAATACATTATCCTGGGTTTGTTTTCTTACCGTTTCTTTTAATTCCAGAAAAATTTTGAATCGAATTCAATTAACAAGTACAACATTTTTCTCGACAACAATATATTTATCGCAGTAGCTGAGAGACATGGTATTGACGTTTGCATAATCTTGCGGTACTTGTGGAACTCAGTTCATCCGAACTGCCTTCAATAGTTTGCACCTAACCTTTCAGCGGCGTGTCGATCGTTGAGTGAAGGGCTTAATTCGTTGCGTGTACTTGATATTTTGTGGACTATGCTGGTTTCGTATCACAATATATAATTATTCATGTTGTCTAAACAATGTGCACGTCGCCGTTAAAAGTTCACTTGATCATATTAGCATTTAATTTTTCTGCAATTTTGTGGATCTAAAAAATTCACGATTCATTGAATATTAATCGAACATATCAAATATATTTGAAACCCGATCACATTTGCCAATTTCTATATGGTTGATTGAAAGTTTAGTATGCTGACTTGGAATGACATGTACAGATGCAAGTAGAATAGTAGTTAGAATTCTCAACATATCTTGATTTTTTGTTTGTCAGACAGTAACGTTACTGTATATCTTGAAGGGGAAAAATATATTTGCAATTCGGTTTATTTTTCAACAACAATATCATTCAACTATCATATTTGAGCAGGAAATCGACCCTGGTTAGATTCAAATGATTATGAAATTAAGCAAAATAGTTATGACTTTTGTTTATAATTGAGGCATCAATTATGAAACATCAAAAACAATCATTTGACTTTAACCAGAGGAATGTATCCTATTGTTCATTAATACTAAATATAATAAACGTTCAAAACCGACCCGATCGCATCTCGTTGGGTTAGCCTTAATTGAGCAATTTTTTTGCTACCGTACCTAGGAGTTGTGAAGTCATACGTAAAACGCTCTTGGTATCCCATGTGTAAATCAATGCCTACCGTATCTTATGCTATGCAAATACTCGATGCTATCTATGATAGTGCAGCTATGAGCAGAAACAATAGCACTAGATCGCAATTAACGTCCACTGTCTTTCTCTCGTTTACATCGGTGCAGTGACGTTTTGCCGCTGCTTGCTCCACTTACCAGGTGTAATCAGTATCATATCATTATGATAAACATTTTTACAACCGCATTTAAGAGCACATATTATTACAGCAATATGAATTCTCACACAATTATAAATTGTTCTCAATCCACAACGAATTGTTTTTAGCATTTTTCTTTGTTTTTAATTACAGCTTACAGTATGAGATAATATTGTTTAATGATTGTTATCGATTAATAAACAAAATAAGGATCGATCGTTGAGTTAAACACAATAGTACATGACGCGGTTACAGTTGAACACTTCAACGTCGATCGAAAAGGTTGTACCTGCCCGATTCTCTGTGACTTACATTAATAAACATCATAAACATTGACAATTTCCCGTGTTTGTTGAAATGTTGAACAATTGACTTAATGTTATGTGTGTAGTTTACGGTTCACGTACGTTGAACCAAAAACTTCCATCACATCATGGAATGCGGACAAGGTCGGGAGTAATGTGAACTCTCACGAAGAAATGCTCTGAAAACAACAGTTCATTGCTTACAAACTGTAGTTACGCAACTGAACAATTGTCTGAAAAGAACTTAACACCAATCATTTTTTTCAGTAGTTTATTACAGTTGAAAAAGTTTTTAGTAATAATGAATATTGCCTTTTATTCGTTTCTATATTTTTCTATTACAATTATTATATTCTAAAACAATTATTGTTATTTCAAACCTGCATGCAAGTTGTTTTTTATCTACGTTGGTTTGAAATATTCAATAAAATAGAATTCTAAATAGAATTCAGATAATAAACTAAAAGTGTGTCTCCTTTAAAAATTTAACGTAACGAAAGATTTTCGCATGGATTTATATGTATGTATGATGTCGATGATGCAATAATTCGTGGGGATATCCACACCGTTACCCATGAAGTGAATTAATACCACAGACAATGTCGAGAACATACAATCTATATAAACAATAGTTATTGACAACCATCAATTCTTCAAGAACTAGTTTAATGTGCCAAGAAACTATTTTCAGTTGTCAACTTTGTTGAACAATAATTCATTCAATTTACTTAAGTAACCTATAATTTAGAATAAAAATATATGCATCATTATTCTTGCAGTTCCAAAACCACTTACGTTAGTTTCGAAAACAAAACAGTTTTATTTAAAAGCATAACAATGTGCTCAACACAAGTTACAGTTGAACGACATTTAACATTTTAGCAGAATAAATTTGAAGAACTATGAAATAAAAATTTTTCAGTATCGTTTTCTTTCTTAACAGCAATAAAAATTCAATATTAAATAATACAAATATAAATTATTTATTGATTGGAAAATTACTATGTAATGTCTTCGTCATGTACTCTTGTATTATTAATGAGTTAAAATTTCATTAAAATATATGACAATCGTAAATTAAACGAATTTCTAAAATTTTCAATCAAGTGTTCTATATTAACGCATAATTTTTAATCAATAAAATTGTTAGCCAAATTATGATGCATTCCAAAAGCGAAGACATTTCTTATTTATCTCTATGTGAAACTAAACTACCAATTTCAGTTAATTTGTGAACTATGCAAATAATGTCTGACAAACTTACCCTTGTATAAATGAGCTACATAGTTTACAATTTACTGAATACTGATATGAATCTAATTGAAAATACGTCTATGAAATTCGTATTGTATAAGTTAATGAATGTGGCATGATATATTTATAAAAATTATTTTGCGTCTCAACACACTTTCCTTGTAATATGCATGATACTAATACTAAAAATATAAATTATACAAGTGGAGTTTTTAATAAAACAACATCCGGTCATCTAATGCGACTCTTGAAAAATGATTTGATTTGCAACACTACCTGTGCAATATATATGATTCAACTTCCGCGATACTTTAATAAAGATTAAATATATTTTAAGTTTGTGCGTCAGACCTGAGAACGACTTTAAATTCGATAAAGGAAAGTTAGTGTTCGCAAAACCATGCTACGAAGAATAAAACGGTAACGTTCTAAAGTTGACGTATGTAGGGAACGGAATTAGAATGTAACACATGCATGAAGGTGTGTTGCAGGGAACGATTGCCTTGCGTGCGCAAACGCAGCAAATCTCGTGGTTTCAATCTTGTTTATACCCTTTTAACATAATTATTATTCATAACCAAACTTCTTTTCAAACGCTTTCATTTTTTTCGTTTAAGTCACATAATTTGACCACTGATCTTAACTTTCTCTGTCAATATATTTGTGGGTATAGTCATATAATATAGTCATATAGGGTATAATCATATCTACGCGAGATAGATATTTTTCAACTATAACCAATTTCCCGTATCTAATATCGTGAAAACCTTATTTCATATTTTATTACCAAATTTTTATTACAAAAAAATTTCTATGGTGAAAAATCATGTTGAAGACAAAATGAAAAATCCTCGTGAATTCTCTCTAATGTAAAAACAAGTATCACCCTATGAATCCGTCACATGTGAAGAGCCAGTTTTTGTAATCTACGAAAGCGCAAAAGAGTCAACACCATGAATATGTTATATGAATCACGAAATCAATGAATTGGTAATTAATTGCAGAATTAATTACTGCGTTACAAA
>JAPYZS010002373.1:0-10294 GCA_030522925.1 Trissolcus japonicus
CTTGCTCACTGGCCATTGCAATCTCCGATGCTATCTACATAAAAAGGATGAGGACATTGACTCAACTTGTAGATGGTGCGGAGAGGAGGAGGAAACTCCATTTCATGTCTTGGGACAGTACTGAGCTTTAGCTGCCCCGAGACATAGGACTCTAAGTTCAGGCCAACTAACACCTGAAGAAATTAGGGCACTGGGACCGGAGCAGATCCTACATTTTTGTAGGAACATTAATGTGGAACCATCAGTCTAAGGTCAGGGGGGATAGGTACAAAGGCTCACGCTATGTGCCTCTGGCGGTCTATAACGCTTTTCCTCAATACTCTATTATTATTATTATTATTATCATCTTTTCATTCTCATCTGATTAAGTAATATGTAATCTTTTATTATTCAAACTCTTCATTGATCTTAAACGTAACCATATTACACAACAATCTTGACCCTAAATTTCTGTATAACGACAACGACCTAAGTATAGCCGTTCAAATTTCAAGGTCCGCTGGAATTCGGGCATCAACCTGCTCATTTTTATTCACCTAATTGAAACACTTCCATTCGTACATGAATATCATCTTTTCATTCAATTAACTTATTTGAAATCTTTTATTATTCAAACTATTCCATTGCTCTCGAAATGTAACCGACAATTGTACACCGATTTTTCCAGGTAATGACAACAACCTGATGATACCCGTTCAAATTTCAAGGGCGTCCGGAACTCCAACATTGATCTGTTTTAATTTATGCGGATAATTAATTTATGCATCCTGATCCTATTTTCCTTTATCTACTACTCGTGGATTGACTAAGAGGATATCGAATGAGTATCCTTCTTGACCTCTCGACAAAATAAGTGGGTACTGCAAACATTCGTAAAAGCGGTGACAGTCGTTAATTCGCAGAAGTTGTTGATCACGCGTATGAAGGACTATATCTCGATCATGAAATGTGTTTCGAACGATCACAACAGTTAATTCATTTACAACCGGAGCGTTGTAACGTCTGGGATGCTCACCAGAAGGTGTACGATTAGCACGAATGATGACTCTGTATTCGTCGTTATTGTTGCGGTTAATTAAATCCTTAGCAGTTTTAAAGTGACGAATCAAATCGTTGCGTTGATGTAACATGTCTTGTAATTGTAATACAATTGCTTTCTGCACATGTTCATCTATGAGACAGCGCCGGTTCAACTCATGTTTGGAATCACCCATGAAATAAATGTGAAGAAAACTGTGCCCATCGTCGTCAACGGAAAGCAGAGAACCGATGAGATGGTACACTGCCCTAGGACAATAAAGGTCGGAGAAAATCCAGGCTGACGAATAATTTTATCTGCACCGAAAGATGTTATAAGAAAACACGAATTGTATCACCTTATGGAAGTTAGAAAATGGTGCGAATCCTCGGAATGATCTAGTAGCAATGATTTTAATGGTTCCGGAGGTTCTTCTATAGTAGGAATTCAAACTTTTCCTTAGCAGCAACACAAATCAGAAGTTTCGCCAGGCTATTTTAGTGCTCGGCAAAATGGACACACCATATCTATAGCACCAATTTGAATCATGGGATGTTTATCGTATGGTATGTCGGGCACGTCGTTGAAAGCAGCTAACCGTATTGTTTTCCACCGACGACGAAAAAGATGAGCGATACGAACGCGGTTGGTTTTTAGTCTTGCATTACGCGCTGCCTCAGATTCATTATCCCTGAGTATGCGTTGTCGCAAAGATTAATCCCGGAGGCGACTCTATGAACAAAATAAAAATGTTTTTAGTTCTAGTGAAATAACAATATTTATACAAATTGCATAAAAGAATATATGATAATAACCTCTCTTTGCTCTGGAGACTCGCAGAATCTTACTCGGGTTGTTCTGATGGACTGTGCCTGCAAACGAACCTGAAATTTTCTTACAACGACTTAGATATTTGCTTAATCAGGAAACATTGTTCTTCAACAACAATGGTAATCACCTTTCTCTGCTCCGGTGTCTGGCGAGATCTTGCTCGGGTGGTCCTGGACGACTGTGCCTGCAAACGCTCCTACAAAAAATAACAAAATGAAATTGAACCTTCGTTTCACAGAAAATATTTTTCTTAAACAATGACAAATAACTCTCGCTGCTCTGGTGTCTCGCGCGATCTTCCTCGGGTGGTTCTTGAGGCCTGTGCCTGAAGACGCTCCTGATATAGTATCACAATGATTTATAAAAAATATTCATAAAAAAATAGGTGTCTAACAACTGCAAGAAGTACCTCTCTCTTCTCCGGTGTCTGGCGAGATCTACCTCGGGTGGTTCGTAGAGATTGTGCTTCAAGACGATGCTAAAATATTGTCACAATGGTTTGAAGGATTTTTCAAAAATATTATTTTTCAAATGCTCAAAATAAATAAGGAAAACATAATTTAGCTCTCTCTGTCGCGGTGTTTCGTGAGACCTTCAGCGGTTCGTGCGCGCGCTGGGCCTTAAGACGTGTCTGAAATAATAAGACAGTGAAAAAAAATGTAGTTTTAACGATGAGTTTTGTCATGAAACCTCACTTGGTATCAAATCGGCGTTTCACAAGATCTGGAACGGTTATGTCGCCGCCGCTGATCATCCAATCGAGTCTACGAATAATACATTCAGAATGAAAAGAACCACCAAAACAAATATATATATAATAAATAAATTGTAAACCACAAACGTTTCTTTCTTCAGCAGATTCTTCAAATCGCAATGTACGAATTCGATTGCGTTCGGTTTCTAAGCGTGCCTAGAAAAAGAAATATATATCAGTATACATTGCATTGGAGAATAATAGTTGTATCATCAAATATTCTGTATGACAAATATGCAAAAAAAAGTATTTTTTGGTTGGTGAAAAAAAGTCCTTTTTTTCAAATGTCCATAACTTTGTCAATTTGGACGTTTTTTACATGTATTTTTTTGAATTCATCAGAAAAGTCTGAATTTTTCATTTCTTATGAAAAAACATACAAAACATTGTTTTACAATGTTGCTACATTTTTTTGCAAATTTTGTTACTTTGAATAACTCGATCGTAGCGCCACTGTGCAGAGTAGAAAAAATTTTTGCCGAAAAAATTTTGAAGCTGACATTCCAAGCTTCAATTTGCACAAAGAAAAACTGTTTTTCGTTAGACATTGTCAAAGTTATGACTATTTAAATTTTGACATTTTTTTCGAAAATTTTAGGTGGCCCGTTAATTGATGTGCGGAGTGTATCTCATAGACCTCTTTTAATTACTATAGGTTTCCTAAAATATATCGACGTTTTCCATAAATCTTACATGATTTCCCATAGAAATCTTCAGATACGAATTGAAGTTCCTCTGCCCATTTATGAAATCTTTTTGTTATAATTGTTGCATACAGTTTCAAGCAAGTGTGTTTAAGTACCATTAGTCTAGACTTTCTAGGATTCAACAATCGTTGGAAAATAAAAATTAAGGCTTTGTTTTGTTTTTTTTTCAGAAGTCTATGTTTATCATGATGTTAATATATTTGGAGCTTACGTCAGCAATTTCATTGTTGGGTTACGACTGCAAAACTGAAAACACTGAAATAACACACGTGTCTCTTAACAAAGTAGGAGAATGCAGTATTCCAGACTTAGATGTGAAGACAAAACGCACTTACATCCAGTTGTTACAATCTGTCGACTATGGACTAGTGCACGTTTATCAATGTCGATTGGAAGTCAACAGGATTATATATTACTGTGGAATGCACAGTCATACAAGCGTTGTGGACAAAGAACAGCATACTTACATTAAAGAAGTGCCCCGCGATACATGCTTGATGATGCAAAAACAAGGTTCGTTGAAAATTGACAATGAAAACATAGAAGAACTAAAACCTAATAGTACGCCAACTATATTAACGACTTTATTCGGTACAATCAAATCGGATGGAAAGTGCAAAGGAGAGAAATACCAAGATCCTTATGGTAGCTGGTCGGATGTAGTTGTGCAAGGGACTGTCAAAATAACGCTCAGCGATTTCACTGCATACGTTAATAGAAAGGAAAACTCCATTCGTCTACCCAAAGGTTCATCTTGCGTGTACTCGCAAGAAAAGTGCTTCGATTTTGTTGGAGGGAATACGTTTTGGGACCATTTGTCAACCGACACTTGTGGATTTTAAGAATACACTAACTTATTTGAAGGCGAAGTTATACACATTATTCCAAATGACAAAAAATCAAAAGAGTTGTACACGTTCACTTCAAGAGATGTATCCTTCTCTTTAGCCATCACAGGAACGCAATCATTATGCAATTAGAAGTTGTTGCACACTGAACATCCAAATTTGTTCATCGTAGGATTTATCAGATATTTTCTACCGATTTCGTCAATAAAAAATGAAAAAAATTTGGATGGATTTTTATATAACAACGCTAAATTTCTTTATATTGCACATCATGTAGAAAAACAAATTAAAGACATGTACAGTGACTTTCTTCGACATCGCTGTTTGTTTGATCAGAAAATAATAAAAAATTTTCTCATGATAGCAAATGAAGAACCAGATTAATTTGCATATGAATTAATGAAAGGTCCAGGATATGTCGCTATTGATGGTGTAGAAGTCATGCACATTCTCAAATGTGTCCCTGTTGAAGTAACAGTGAGAAGAACGGAATTCTGTTATCGTGAACTACCTGTCTCTTTTTAGAATGAAACGTGGTATTTGTCACCAAAAACACGGATTTTGAAGGAAGTAGGAACAATTACTCCATGCAATCCTCTGTTCTGTTGCCAACAATGTACGAAATAGACAATGTATGGTATAAATTTATTCCAAATCCAACGGCAGTTAAAGAACCTGTGGAGCTCAATCCGGATACAATAGCAACATGGAAATATGAGTCTCCGGAACATCTTGCTACAAGTAAAATTTATACGCAAGAAGATCTCATGAAAATGCATAACGCTGCAATGATTCCAGTTGATCAAAAGTCTATGTTGAATAATTTAGCGCTTAGTATCAGTAGACAAGGCCCACCAATTCCTTTTAGCACGTTTGAGAAAGTCTTTGACTCCGATTTTTTAGTGTTCTGGCGCAGTCTACTTGGGATAAAATTTGGAACAAGTATGTTTTCTATGGCAACCTCAGTGCTGGATTTTTCACTGCCAAATCGCAACTCGACTCCGTACCTTGTTGTGTTTCTTCCCTTGGACATCTTGCCTGCAGTATTATGTGCACAAAACTGAAAAACAGGATGAAGAAAGACTATGTGAACTTGAAGAATTAAGAAATAGACGACTTCGAGCTCAACAACGACAACTGTCTCTATTACGCAAAACCAAAGAATACCACAGATTCAAGATGTTTTGGAAATCGAAAATGATAAATTAATAAAAACATAGGCTTTAAATGACAGAAAAATGTTTTCATCAATCTTTGTATACAACATAAGATAGGATTATTGTGATCTGATAAAAAATTTTTATCGTTAGATGTATTTATCTTGCAATTATTTAAACCATTTATTAATCTGGTTAATAATCTGGTTTTTATATTGAGGTTCGAATCGTTTGTTTTAAAAATTGAAAGTGCATTTTCAAAATTTTTTTAAGTTTTGCAAATTTACAATCGTGGTCAAACCATAAATTATTTTTAACTTCAATAACTTTGATCATGTCTAGTTCAGTTGCGCAAGTTATAATTGTCTCGATATTAAAATTATTGCAAAAATTAACATTATCAAAATTCTGATTTTCAAGTGAGATCTAATTTAACGGTATGGTGTCAATTTTCAATTACAGAATCGTTTCCTGGAAGAGGTGTTAAATTTTGAAGCGTGATTGGGAAGTGGTCTGAGAGCGTCACCGTAAGTCTCCGACTGTATGTGGGTCACCGAAAAGTCTCTGACCAGGTGGTCATAGAGAATATTAATCCAGGCTTGGTTGAGCAGAAGGAATCCATATGTCGTCATAAACTTATGGAGGAGAGAGCCTCTCCGATCCGGTATTTGCCTCCTGGAAGTGAACAGCAACATCTTGGACGCTTCTTGGACAACAACAACCACCGGCAGGTGAGCCAAAGGCACCGCCTCAAGAACAAGAGCAGTTGCAACAACCGCAACCGGCAAGTGGGCTGGAGCCACCGCGACAACAACAACAGCTGTTGCCACAACAGGTACAACTTGGACGGCAGCCAATGGCAGGTGGACCAGAGCCACCGCCTTAAGAACAAGAGCTGTTGCAACAGCAGCCGGCAGGTTGGCCGGAACAGCTGCTACGAGTACAACAGCTGTTGGCACAACATCCACAGACTGGATGGCAGCTACCGGCAGGAGGACCGGAGTCACTCCCACCACCAGGTGGACCACGCGCACCATCATACAGACTGCAGCTCCTATATCCACCACCCTTAGAAGGACAGCAGCAACTTATGCTTTTCAGACAGCACTTTGTTGGAAATTAGGGATTCCCCTTTCCATATTTTTGGAACCAGTTTCCACAGATGTTGATCCCTCAACAATCTGCTTACGGGCAGCTACCAATGGGAAATTTTCCGATCCCAGGACCACAAACTTTTGAGCAGCCAGCGCTTCCGCAGGTAAAGATTGCTTTTATTAGTAAATAAAATTAAAAAAACAGTAATTGCATTAATTTTTTTTTTCTTTTTAATAGTCTGCCGGCGAAGTCTCAGCTTCTTTTGAGGTGACGACTGAGCGACATCAAGGTTCGACCGACGACAGTTCTTCATCCAATGAGCCAAAATCACCTGATCGATCCCGCAAACTGGCTCTACGCCGTTCCCAGGACCATCATCATTCTCGAGCCTCAACGTTCACGCGAACGTCGTACAAAACAATACCGACAAGTTTCGCGTGAACGCGCGATTGATAGCGACGAAAGGAAGCGTCGGCATCGTCGCCGAGAAGGTGAAAGTTCACGTTCCATTGACGCACTTCCGGAGTGGCGCCGTCACCGCTCACCAGATGGTTCACGTTACGTGATTGATGACCTCTGAGTCCGAAGTCGACCGTTCCAGACATCGTTCAGCCCGCAAGTAATTGCCATAATTGTCCAAAATAGCAGCCCAACAATTCGAAATCAAGACCTTATTTGAATCCACATCAGGTATGTCATCTATTTTGTTTTTACAAAATGTACTGATAATAATCTTTTGTTTTCTTCTTTTATATAGGATGAAAGAAAAATTTAGAGGCGCAGAGAGAGAAATAAGCGTGAAAAATCTGAAACAAATCTCCATCTGTCAACAAAGCAGGAATAGTCTATTGTACTAAAACAACTCAAACTTGTACAGAAAGTTCGTTCCATGCCTTACATTAATAAACTGTTACGTCCAGAGAAATAACAGATAGTTTTATTTGATTATTTATTTAATCGAACACAATAACAAAGGAACAGGTTGGAAGAATGAAAAGAGAAGTGTGTTTAATTTTTTACAATTTATTAAAAATTAACTAAAAGTATTTTTACAATTTAATAAGATTACAGTCTATATTGAAATAAAAAGGGATACATACTTTTAATCTAAATTTACGGTTGGGGTAGGTTTTTACAATCTATTATCTATATATTTTTCTTTGCTTAATTATTTTTCGCGTTCTAGTGTATTATTCAGTTGTGCCCTTACGCCTATCATGAGATTTGAATTATTAAAATTAGAATAAAATTCTTGAAGCTCTACTTTAGTCCATTTACATGGGTTAGGTAGAGGATTGTTTACGTTTGTAATATTATTTATAGTACGATTGTCTTCTATCTTGATATTATTTACGCTGATGTTATTGTTGACAATATACGTAGATTTGAAATTCTTAAGTTTATCTCATAGGGTTGTGCCAGAATTGTCATTTCGTATCGCATTTAATTTATCTAACAATTCAGGTTTATCTTGTAATTTTTGTTTGATTTGTTTCGACAATTTTTGGATGTTATTATTAATAGCGTTTGCGGATTTTATATATGGCAAAGGTATCGGCGAACTTTGTTCGGGTGCAGGTGGTGTGAAGGGGACTAAATCTCTTGAGTCAGGCGGAGTTACTGGTGTTAATAATGCCCAGGCTTCAGGATTGTCGATTAGATCGCTAGTGGAATATGCATAATCGTTTTCTCCGTCTGAATAGTCCACTTAAAGGAGAATGGTTAATTACTAGAGTGAAATGTAAGTGAGAGTATGAATATTGTCTATTAAATTGTTATAATCTAACTATAGAACGAGATCGCTTGATTTTAACCGTCTGGTCAGAATTTGTGCAGTTCTCTTAAGTCGAGATGTATAACAACTTGTTCAGGTATTTGATTAAACTCACGAGTCGCAACCAGACATCGAAAAATGTATGACAATATTGAATTGTTACACAGATAAGTCTGTAGTAACAATTCGAAAGAAGGAGGTTGTGATCGTTGCAAGAGTAATTGCTACAATCTAATTATCAGTTGAGAATGCTTGAACTTGACGATTTGTCAGAGTCTTTTGCAGTTCTCTCAAGTCAGGATATGCAAGGATTTCGTTAAGTATTTGGTCGAACTATAAGCCGCAACCAAACAGCAAAACTTTTGTGCAACGCAAAAATAATAATCAAGACTAGATTAATATTTTTGTTACAGTGGAGAGGTGTATTAATGTTTTTTTCATTTTTCTAATTCTCACTTTTTATTTTGAAAAGATGATCCAAGCATGTATCCACAAGAAATAAGATCTGCACGTTGGTCCAGAAGTGAAAACTGCAACCGTACTGGCACTTGGCACAACTCACCATTGTTACGTTGGTTATCTTCGGCAAACTTCCCAAGTAGACTCTTCAATTTTCTTGCTGAACAATTTGAGGACAGTCAAGTAAAATTTTCTTGCTGCTGAACAATTTGAGGACTGACAGAATTCAAGAATATGAGTCTACCGAATAGAACGGGAGGAGAGACTGATTTGTCTGGACCAGAAACACTCTATTTATCTAAATTTGTTAGTATGGTGAAGATAGGATTTGAAAAAGTAGGAGGTTTCTAGGAAAATTGTCGTCTTAAATACGTTAAATACGTTTAACGTCATAAAATGTAAATGTGGCTTGTATTGATACGTTCGACTTGTTATACATAAGAACGGTATTTTGACATCTTAGTTTGAGTTTCAACTACTTAGCATTTGTTGCCGTAGTGTACCAATTCGTCATGCTTCCAAATTCCAGAAGTCGATTGGTGACATCTCAGTTTCATTGAGATGAATGACTCATTTTACAATTTAAACAAAAATTGTTTAATATTGCATGAATTTGTAGTGGATTTATTGTGTTATTAGATACACAATATGGGAAAAATATGTTTGTTACCGTTATTGTATTTCTAGAAGCCTTATCGTATTTTTTAGATATTTCTTTTTAGATATATATATATAAACATTTCTAATTATTTTTAAACGTAATGTTTGGCATTACGTTACAAAACAATAGTTGATTTACTTAAAATATTTCAAGGAAAAAAAATCAATTCTCAGGCCAAGTGAAATTTTTAAATTTCTTAAATCTAAATTTGACCTGAGAAGTGATTTTTTGTCTCGACATATTCTACATAAAGTAACTATTGTTCATCAATGTACAGCATGAAATACACTTTATGTGCAATTTTAGTTAATTTGGACAAGAAGAAAGAAAGTTACGAAAATTTCTATGGGAAAGATTTGAAAAATCAAAAGAAATGTCGCATTAAAAATGACGAAAAAACTTTTTCTACCTGTCCAAATTAACTCAAATGTGCACAGAAAGTGTATTTCATGTGTGATGTCCCTCCTTGCAGAACGACACCACGCACCGAGGTTGTTGAGTTAATTACACAAGTCTTAAGTTGAATATTTGGTCTTTTTTTATACGCGTCGATCCTTTACAGTTTCGTGATCGCGAGTCGAGAGCGGTCTCGACTTTGTGTAATAGGCAAAGTCTAAGTCCGTTCGGCGGAACAGAGACTAATTCCGTTGATTGAAAATGAGACTAAGTCTGGTGTGCGAACCTGTAATGTATCTTAGCGCAGCTCGTCAAACAATTTGAGGATGATCGAGTCTGCGAGTCGGACACGTAGCTCTGCAGAACAATTTGGGAACTGTCAGATGCTACTCCAAGACTGAGCACTGATTATGGGATAATAAGGTGTTTATATATTAATTTGTTGCTACGCGGTCGCGGCCCTAAGACAGTGGAGGTGGATGGGTCATGGAACCGGAAAATGCAGAGTTGCAATCCTAGTTCATTGCACTTGACGCTCCGCGGCTAAGTCCGCGCGTATGATTGCGACATAGTGTAATGAACGGGCATGAATGT
>JAPYZS010002375.1:0-14708 GCA_030522925.1 Trissolcus japonicus
ATCGACGTAGGGACAACGTTGGCAAACAATGTAGTAACAACTTTGGCACACAACCTTGGCGTTGCGTCACATGCCAACGCTTACCCACTGTTGGCGCGATGTTGTCGAACAGCGTCGATACGACTTTACCAACATCGTGCCAACGTCGTTACGACTGTATTTTTCTGCTTGGAATATGGTGATCACAATTTGAATCATATTATGTATTCGTGATTTTTGCGCGTCCACGTGAAAAATAATTATATTAATATTCTGTTATACACGTAACCTGCATGTTTATTTCTCCTTAAGTACTGATGCATACTAAGCTGGTATCGTTAAGACTACTGGCGCGAGATTTTCGAAATGGTGTTCGCGTGACCGGGGTGGTTCGGGAAACGGCGGGGCGTAGCACACAGGAGAGACTCGGTGGATCGATTCAGCCGGCGGAGTCGAGTCGAGACCATAGCATGGCATGGCACACACACACTCACACGTACTTACGGGTTCGGTAAATGAGCGCGTATACGCGTAAGTCATGCCAACCACGTGAATTCTGCAGGCGCATGTTACGAGACGGGGACACGCATTCTGTTACGTGCGTCAGGTCGCGGGACGCAGTTAATCTCGCACTTCTACGCGCGCCGAATATGCCACGCTCAATATCGACTTGGCGTAACTGCAAGCAATGCGCGCGTTGTAGGAGAACGGAGCGCTGCGTGAATTCCGACGCTTATTTTGTGCCAAATTGTCCGCAACGGGTTTAATAACCGCGCGTCCGCGACAGCCTCACGACCGCCTTTAACGAACCACTTTGATATTTAAGCCCGACCTCTGACCCTCGTGTATCGCAAAACGACCTTCCGAGCCTCGCACTGTGAGGCTGCTGACTTTGCGATGCAAGCAAATTGATTATCAGACCTCGTTTTTGATTTCGACTTCGCTTTCAGAGTTCTTTGATAGTTTGTCGAAATGTTTTATACGCTTGACGGTTCACTCGGGACGCCCGAGCGAAAGCACTTTTTGTGCCCGTTTATCTTCAACGTTCCTCTGCGATGCGAATTTATTGAATTTCGATAACTTTCGCAACTATTTCGAAACGGTTTAGCTTTCTCTGATATGGCAGCTGATTTCTATTACATTAATTTGTGTGCGGGAGATCGATTTAGCCAGACGGGACCGAGCCAACTATCTTGCAGACAATTTCACTTTACGAAAACATTTTGATGCACTGGCAAAATAAGCAAACGTCAAAAATGATCTTTCATTATCGATTTTGTGTTTACAGTGTATAACTGGGATGTAAGTTAATCGGTGGCAGACAATCAAATAAGCGTGCGAAGGAGTCATTATGACCCAGGGAAAGTTTGAAAAGGGTCAGTTACAAATTAGTTGCTATGAGTGGGATCACTCTGGGACATTAAATTACTCTTTCCAGAGTCCATAATAGTCACCTAATCATAGGTCATTTTCACCACATTCGCTCCTTCATGGGACTCGGATTATGATATTACAAAGATCCTCTCCCAAAGATTTATATCTTTTTTAATGTTAGAAAAATATTAATACTTTAAAAATTTAATAGTAATATAGATTTATAATTAAAGAATAGAATAGAAGAATAAACTCGAACGACACAACATTTCATTTCCTTTCTAACTCATGCACAAGAGGACAAACAGTTGGAACAGCTTACATATAACCTATACATGTATGTTGACCTATCTGTATAGATACATCGCAACAATGTTGAATAAACTTAAAAGCCAGTTGTCATTTGTACAATAGTTTTTCATCAACTCGGTTACTATTTTATCGAAATTTTTCTTTGTTTATAGATTAAACTGTTGAAATATAAGCATGTTAATTATTCAACTATTGATGTTGCGAATTAATTTTCTACTGTTTGTTATAGTTTCGAAAATAAACCGATAAAAGATAATGGTAATACGCTTAGTGATACGCTTTTTTTTTCTATTGATAGAAATTTGGTTCATGATTTACTGGATCAGCGCCATTCAATTATAGAATCAAATGAGGTTTTCATCTATGGATAACGTCACTTATTGTACATACTCTAAAATCAACATCAGTTGTTCCAAGAATTATAAAGGTTTCGATCGCGGTGATGATATTTAATTGACAGGTCAATGAAACTTTTGAAAACATGTAGACATATACTTTCAATTGCTACGGTTTATATTCAACCCAACTTTGGAATATTTTATGAAAAGGAATGCACTTTATATATGCAGTTTCATGTTCATCGCATATATATAAATCATCTAGAAACGTGTGTGCAAGAGCCGAAAATGAAAATGGTCATTTATCATATTTTTCCTGCAATAAACTTTTGTTGCTATTTCACACGTAGCAATATTTACAATTGTAAAGAATATTTTATTCAGACGATTTTTGCCGCTGAGACTTGTATCAAAGAACTTTCCATGGTGATGAATAACCGATTGAGGCTGAATGAAAATGTCCCGAAATTAAGTCATGTCATCATAAGCTTGATGTTTATCTGGTTATGTTTTCAGCATAACAGTTACTGGTGCAATCAAAAATTTTTGTCATGTCGCGAAATAATTAATAACACTCTTTGCGGTTTCGTGTGTTTTCTGCATTTAGCTTGGCGATAAACGTCAACCTGAACTTTCTACGCGCATAACATCAACTTTTCAGTTGAATTAATCAACCACATTCATATCCTTTAAAATCGTGACTACTTTAGCATCGATGTTAAATATCCAACGTTACGTATTTGCCGGATCTTGTTTCAGAATTCATAACCATATTTTCATAAAATCTACGCCACAAATACGCCGGGCAAAACAAAATTCAACATAAATTGTCATTTAAACAGAAAGCAACTATATTTAGCAATTATATTGTACTACATTAATTATCCGTTTCTTCATGCACAACAATAAAATGTGTAAAGCGAGTGACCCAATTCGCAACCACGAATCCACCACGTCGCGTTATCCAACTATAATTCTGGACTGCGCCCAAAAACCCGTCTCGCTTTACTTTTTGCCAGATTTAATATAAAACAGAAATTTTCCTTAAGGCACACCAAACGCAACGATCAAATTGAATTTCATTCGACATCTTGGTTTTATCACATCCATGCAATATTGAGTTATTTATATTCAGCACACAAATCTTGGTCCAATTCGCTTACACGATTTAATACACAGCCGTCGGGTTCGTTAGATAGGGCACCTTTACATTTTTATTGTAATGATTTTCATCAATTTGGAAATCTTAAAAATGAAAATAAAGTAAAATTAATTTTCAATCGTTTTGTGTTATTTTATACTATAAAATGCATTTTACAAAGTTTAAACTTCTTTAACACATTTGAACAGCGACCTGATGTCGAAAATTATTTACCGAGAAAAATATTGATGTATCATTTCATTGGAATCGTAATAAACGTAATTCTCACATCGACATCAATACTTTTAAAATTAAACCTACGGCAAACATGTAACGCACACACTCAAATTGTTGAAACACACTTGTACAGTTGAATACACAAGTGGACATACTATACACACTAATGCAAATATATTGATATAACACACACACACACATGAAAAGAATTCAATTTGAATACGCACATAACTATTTTTTGATGTCACACAAATCGTTAGAGTACTCTAATGTGGTATTTCACGACCATCTTTTTCCATAAAGTGTCTAAAAAAATGTTCCCCCATGTTATCATTGTTGTTTGCATTGTCTAAACGTTAGTAAATCATGCATAGTTCTGCTAAGGGTACTACACTGAAAATTGTCCACAATTCAGTATCACAATGAAGAGAGAAATTCGAGGAAATACCAATCGACCAGGTCGAAAACGTGTTACTGAGCTGTAACATACGATTACTGCGTAAGCAACACGCACGACCCGGTTCCCAGGACGAACCGTCCTATTGTGATCTTCATTAGCAACTGCAGCAATTACTTCACCAATAGTCAGAGATGATGTAGCTCTTCCATTGTTCCAAATGTGCGATTAGGTATGTTGCACTCTTATCTGGTACGCGTGACCAGCAGCAAGAGCAGCAGGGACAAGAACACCTACACCAAGTGACAGAAATAGTTTTGAGAAGCAGACATGGCGAGAGCGATAGGACAGTACGACGTCATGAACTGCTTCGTTCTTCAATACACGTTTGTATGTAATCACTGTAACAACTTCTCTCCAGACAATTAGACAAGGCGAGAAAACGATTTTGTCAGTAGGGCTGCACTTTTTGACCCTAATACAGGGTTGTTCGCTTCTCCCTTCTTCAATCGTCTCTTCTAATTACAAGACGATCCGCAATAAAATTTCTCACTAATGATTCATTTCGAGAAACTTCGACTTTTTTAATCCAAACTGCACGTTCGTTAGCTCATCTGATCGAGAATTTTCCTTTGCTTCGTGTCTTCATTCGCAAACCTACATATACGAGGCCATGAAAAAAAAAACAAGAAACCATCTTCTGCTAATGGAACCGTTATCATAAAAAAACTACTGGCGTTCTAGCATTATATTACAGACGTGTAAAATCATGTGTTTACAAACGGGAAAACAGTGGCTGATTCTGGAGGATGGATCTGATTTTAAAACGGTTTATGTTGATTTTCTAGTTTTCAATGAAAATTTTGGCCCAATTCTGTGTGCCGGGTTTTACGATTTTTCGACGTGCATGACAATGATGCTGCAAAAAGTGGTATGGCAGTCGCGCCAGCTGCGGCAACAAATTTCACTCTGAATCATATTATTGCGATAAAAGTCAGCAAGTGAACATTCCGATTCGTTGATGCATTATGAGCCGTGCACTTTTGACTTGCGATGTGTATAAATATCAGAAGCACCGCGCTGAGTTTTGATGGCCGTGGCGAAAAAATCGTCATTCTCAAAACGTGTCATGTTACACATAATATACGAACGTAATTTTAAACAGTCATAGCAAACTTGGACAAGTTCAGAAGATAAATTATCGACAGAAGTTTGGCAAAGTATTCTTCAAACTGTGTAAAAGTTGTCACATTCATTATACTTGATAGCATTAGCTTCAAATCGTAGATATGAAGTACTTACGCAAGAACAAACACTTTCAACTATACCCAGGAAAACTCCCCTATCTTCGCGAAAAATTTTATCTTTGAATTATCTGTTTACTCAATTACTATTCAGCGTTCCATTTCTGCGAATTTTGTTTACGCTGTCATCCGTTTTGAATTACTTTGTACAACTTTTGTATGCATTTTGCAGTCCAATAATTGCACCTGTGTTGACGAATGCTTGTAACTAATTGATGAATAGCACTGATCTAAAATCGAGCGTATAAGGATTTTGAATTCGTGTGTGATAGTGCTGTGAAGACAGTAAGGAATAGGTCTTTCACATTACATAGCGGGAAAAAGATTATTGGACCGATAAGGCTATCGCGAAGGTGTGTGAATTCACTGAAACTGGTTAAATTAGATTAAATCTAATGGCGCAAAACCAGATTTTGTATTCGATCGGTATGTGTAAAACCTTGAGAGTTCAATATTCTACGAGCAGTGGTGTCTAGGTTCGTCTGGTGATAGGAGATAATACACATGGACTGTCTCCCCTGCAGATAACGTTACGTCATTTATTCTAAAAGATAGTGATATCGCAATCAATCGTATTTATCTGCGGACGAAACCAATGCGGAGAATTTAGTTTACATGTGAAATTTTTCTCGTTTTCCATTAATTTATACATTTCCTGTATAGAAAATCACATTCAATTTTCATTCTAAGAAATAATATTTCTTACACGTCTTATGTAGAAAAATTAAATACCGATCACTTTACTACCCTAGTAAAAAAATATTTGGGCATGCTCAAGACTTTATTCGGCCCTTTATTGGCAATTTAGGGCAACGCCAAATGAAATTGGCTGATCATAAACACCTAATTAGGGATTTATTAGGGCCGATATTGGTTTACCTTATGTAGGACATACCGTCATAGGGCATACATAAGCTCGTTAAAAAATCCGTTTTAGGGCTATTTTTTGGCGTCTAATGCCTCCCTTTGAATACGCTCGATTTCAGGCCACATTTTGGGCGATATAACAGCCCGAATTATACCGAAATTATTGAAAAAAATATTGATAAAATTTCTATAAAATTTGAAAATTCGAATCTAATTCAGTCTTATGCTGTATTATTACTTGTAATTTTATCAAAATAAAATTGATATTAAAATAATATCAACAAATTGGTATGATAAGTGAGTTTAACAATTAGATCTCTGATACTCAAAGCCATTACGGCTGAGTGGTTAAGTCGTTGGCCTTATACCCTCAAACGGAAAAAATAAAACTCCAGATACAGCGCCAAATCAAGTCTGGCAGTATAGGTTAAGAACATAGCTATAGCGCATTTTGTTATTTTTTCAAAAATAACAAAAATATTATTTTTTATTCGGGCTCGCTTATTTAGGCCCAAATTAGGGCATATTATTCAGCCGGAATTAGGGCGTTATCATGGGGAGACATCACACGCCATATAAATGTCGGAATTTAGCCCTATATTTGCCTTATAACGGTCAAAATAGATTTTAATGTTGCCCTAATTAGGGCCTGAACTCAATTTCTACTAGCGTAATACTATTGTTAACCAGAAGCAACAAGTTTGATTGCTGAAGCAATCGAAAAAATGTGCAACGATCATAATCGTTCAGCTTACGAAAGTGCATGTATTGGCTGAATTGCAATAATCGTCTAGGCTGAGTATGACATACGGGAGTTGTATTCCTTGAGTATACATACCAGGAGTTTCACCCAGTTATTAATGGAAAACGAAACAATTTCGTAACGCGGTGTGGCTCATAATTGTCCAAGCTATATCTTATGTCATTCTATGACGCGACGAATTATCATACGGCTCACCGAGGAGATTAAATTATAACTTAAATGGGAATTTAAAAAAATCGTTCATTTTTCATCCTAATGAGTTTGTGCGATGCAAATGACATGCGATTCGTAGATACCTCGTTACCAAACGTAAATACCGTGATATTGAAATCAATCAGAGTCATTGCCATCATTTGATGAACAAGCACGTTTATTAATGTCAATTAAAAACTAATTACTGTTATAAACCAACTGCTAATTGTGGTGTTTGTGCTATTTTCGTACCTATTTGTTATTTAAAACGGCACTGTATGTAGAGTATGTAGAGTAACAGTGTTGTTTAGTTGAATTATGTTCAGAGTTCGTCATCCAAAAGACAAAATAAAATGTCAGACTTGTGATTCAAGGGTTATCAGATTTTTACAAATATCTAGAATTACATCTGCTGTCGGAAAAGAACCCAGATACCTTCTCTGTGACGACCGATTCCAAATTATGTGTAAAACGGTAGAATACGTACCGGTATCGATTCAGAGAGCAAGGCATTCCTAATGGGAGGCAAAAAGAGATTCCTATATGTGCGAATATAATTCGTTGCAGTTTTCTTTTCTATACACCTATGGCATGTTTTCTCATTTTGTCAGTTTTTTCTCATCATGTTCTTCACTATACTGAATTCGTACATTCTCAGAAACTCCCTCTGGATCGAAAAGGAGAAAGTTCGATGTCTACACCGTCATGAATATTTCTGTAAGATTGTAACCCGGTGTATCCGAGGAAATCTGAAATTATAGATATTCTCACGTACTTTCTTACCTCCGCTTACATTTGCATGAAAGTGATTTCGCTTGGTAGAGCGGGTGTCCGCTGGTTCTTACCATTAGTGTGGAATTCTCATAAATCGTGACAGACCCAAGGGAATTTCAAGTGAATCTTACGGAAAGATACTGGTCGAACGTTGACCTTGAGGCCGAGGGGTTCATAGGTTGAAACCCAAAAGACCTCTTCTTGGTCGGCTTATGGCTTTTTCAGTCGGTGCAGGTGCGGGCTTAGCTGCTGTATTCCCACAAGTACACATTGCAATAGAATCCCGGCGCCGAGTCACAGGTGCGACCGTTCGATTCAAACAAGACAGATAAAAAACAAACCGAGACCTCCGACCTTTGCCCACCAAATCCAAATCCGAATCACCCTATGGTCGATAGTAAAATGGACATTATTGAAATTTCAAAAACACGGTAGCATTTTTTAACAGCGATGATTTAAATTTTTCATTTACTTCAAGCCACCTGTACTGTTCACTGGTACGGAATTTCTCTTTTACTCAAGCTTACTAAATGCAAGGATTTATATGAGTTTCACAACGCCCTTACTAAATAAAACCATCCGGTGTTGGTCGAAATTTTGTTGGTCTGCATATTCACTTGCATGTTTACGTTCACTTATTTACACGCACACGCGTACACATACATGCGCAAACGCGCACGAACATTTTGTGCAGATGCGTGCGCAAAGCTCCTTCACACCCGCGCGTTTACGAACGTGCTTCCACCCCAATCCCTAATTGGATGTTCCGCTTGTTACCTCTTGTTTATACGACAACGAGTGCTAGTAAGATTCGCGAGTATTGCTAATCTCATAGCAAACGCAATTGCAATTGTTGACCTTTCAAATCACAAGGCGACCCCACACAGTAGCTTCGGACACAGGTCAGACAGTCTGTCCAGTCTTATCCAAGTATGATGTAAGGTTATGAGAATTCAAATTTTCAGTCACAATTCTGAACTTTTTTAACATAAAAGTGTGATGAGAGCAAGCCCCCCAATTCCCCTCAAAAATAACAAAATAATTACAGACATTGGTAATAAAAAATTTTTGTTTTTCTTCAATTTAGTTTTTTCTGAAATATTTCGTATTGCTTACTTATGACTGGAATTTTTGGCGGTTATTTTTGATCAGGATATTTTTGTCAGAGATGTTAATGATCACTCCCCAAATTGAAAAATGTTAAGAAACAAGATTCTACTCTCTAAATATGAAAAAAATTGAATCAGCGGAATTTCACTGAGTTTCAGCGACTATTCACTAAATTTCAGCGAATAGTCGCTGAACCTCAGTGAAGTCCGCTGAGATCGTATGAAAAAATAGAAATCGTGGAGAGATTAATTGTGTGGCTTCCGGTAAAATCCAGACATCCGCCATTTCGATCAAAATGTGTGTATGTTATAAAAAAATTGTTTTTCATCACTTATTAGTTGCAACATGAAAAAATGATTCCACGAAACTAGGTGTTTGTAGAATGACAATGATAAATAATTTACACAAGGATACTTTACAAAACGGTTTACAAAATTGTAAACCGTTCAAAGTAAAAAATCTGAAAACCACTTGTCTGGTTATTACCGGAAGCCACACAATTCATCCCCTCCTTTTATGATTCATTTATGTCAAATAAATACGTTTTGAACTCAATCAAATCATGCTGGTTTCTCATCAAAAAGAATCATTGCCTTAATTGTTCGATGAAACGTATTTTCCCTTTCGGAATGTTCGTAAAGGAATAGCCAAATAATAAAACTGTCCGACAAGGCACGGTTCCTCAAGATATTCCTACAAATATGAAATTTCTCCGAAAATTATATATAAAGTTTTCGCGAAAATGCCGCGCCTTCTCAAGCTACGGTCCAAGTAGGTCAGGATTTATCGCAATTGTAGACATTTCTGCTCAAACGCCTTACCTGCTACTGTCTAAACTATGGCACGTTATTGAAAAACTCCTCGACGAATAAAGTTTCATGGCTTTTTAAAATGGCTTTTCTTGGTAATCCAGATGTGTTCTAAGTAGATTTTTATAGATTTTCATGAATATTTATAACATTTCTTAAGTTTTTCATGGATGTTCGTGGTGCATTATTGATTTTTTTAAGCAATTTCATTTAGCACGATATATACATTTTTAACGATGATAATTGAAGCAATTTAACGGTTAAGCATTCTGGGGTATTTTGTAAAAGAAATGTTGAATAATTGATGAACGTTCAGATGAATATATGTTTATGATAAAAATATATTATTTAACAATTCTGCAAACCCGGAGTTTATAATACTTGAAATTCAAATTTATTATTTTCTGTTATTAAATTTAATATATTTTATCGAAAGTAACAAGAGATCAGTGTATTTAAACTGATTATCAAATCCTAATTTTGCATATCAGCATTGAATATAAAAATTTTCAAAAACATTTATCTTTTCGAAAAAAATATAATGATTTTCACGACGGTTCAAAACGAAATTGAATTTCTATTTGTGGCATTCGCTTTACAGGAATATTGTGAATGCTGTACTTGCACGTTCACGTTACACATGCCGGGGCCACCGCAACGTCCTGAGCAGCTTTGCTCTTAAGTGCTATTTTCATCAGATATTCGTCCCCATCTAAAATTGCGCATGGAAATCGATGCTCAGGATTTTTCGATCGTCCCTACCGCTCTGCTCAACGTGCAAAGTCACTACGTCGTTCCCACGGTATAAAGCGCTTAGCAATCCTTTATTTTTCTACAACAAATTTATGCCATCACCTAATTGAACTTCCCACTTGGAACAACATTTATTTTTATCGCCCTGTTGTGAACTATATTTTTTTATTAGATTAAAGCGAACCCTATCGAGTGCAAATTCTATACCGCAAAAATGTATTTTGTTTTTTTATTTTCGTCGCTTCTTTTCATACACTTTCGTGATTATTCGGGTCCCGACATACAAAAAATAGCCTTGGTATAAAAAAGTCAGAATAGAAAGGACAACAAAAACGTTCGGTGGACATTTTTTCATTACGCGGTTTAGTAATAGTAGTTAAAGTACGTCGTCGAGGCGAATGTATCGATATCTCGAAGTTTCATTAAACAGTGCGCGCTAAAAAAAGTATGAATACTTGGGGACGATTGCCTTGCAAACGAACATGGCAGTAATATTCATTTGGCTTTGCGTATGCTAGATTTTTTGTTTTCAGAGCACTCAACAGTCCGTAAATTTTCCATTTATATGGCTCGTCTACGAAAAAATGAAATTTTTCATCTATCGCTGTTGACGATTTCGAGGGACTCGCAAGGCTAGAGGACGAAATTAAATTTCACCCAATCATCGTTCCCTCGGCTTTGTATGGACAGGATGGCGAATGGAGAGCATTCTGATGTATAATCAAACGAAAATAAAATTTTACTAAAGTGTTGCCAACAACCGATTTTCATTCAAACGTTCTTGTTTGTTTGTGCCGTGATTTCACCTCACAATAAATTCTCGATAACATGACATAAATGTCGTAGTTCCCATTAAAATTATGCATGCTCTGCCAATATGCTATATTCGTTCGTTCTCGCTCATTAACGAATTAATTTTCTGTCAACTTCCATTTCATCATCAAAAAACTAATGATTTTTTGTAATGTAATGTATATAAAGTGAGTTTCATCTACTAAAGACTGCTACATGTTTTCCATCTGAGAAGAAAAATTTCCCGATAATCCAAAAAACATCCTCTTAGAAGAACATGGAATTAAAAATTTCTACTTTTAAACGTGATTGAAAACACTTTTTCAATCGGAGAGAACAGAAAGTGCTGCAGAATCGTGACTTACGTTCATTTAACGTTTCTAAATCCTTCACTTGAGAAACTTTTTCATCTTTCAGCCACTGAAAAATGCACAAAGAAAACATTGAAGGAAATCATTAGAGAACGATGCAGAATGAAATGTTTCACGATCGAAACTCCCTTTTGGAGAACGAGCTTCTAAACCTTTATATATTCGCAATCGTATCTCCTTTAGCTGAGATTTCATTCATGTCCAAACGTCCGTCACCGTACCATTTTGCATTCCTTTTTTCATCGTTTCCGATGACGTCGTTTCATACGCCTTATCCCTGCTTTTCTACACGTTCGACTATCTTTTTTGGCAACTTACTCGCGAAGGTTTTTCGTCGACCAATTTTGCATACAAGCAAGTCCGCTTGGTTTCACCCGCGGGCACATGCACCGCGCCTGCAATTTGCAAACGCGTAATTTCAAAAGTGAACTGTGCTTTTAATCACTAGGTATCGTCAATCTTTTATTGTGTCCCATTTGGCAATCTGCAGTATTTTTAAACTTCTCTTCATCTTTAGCGTGCAGTCCACTTGTTCCTTTGTGTTTGCATCTTTTGTTGACCGAGAAACGTACAAATACAGTGACAAAGATCTGTCGAACATTTTTTCGTAGTTTTCTAAACGGAAGCACACTTATGATTCTTATATTCAAATGTCAAAAAAATCGATTATTCACTTGCTAAAGTTAAACATAGCACAAGTTAAAGCATTTTCCTTTTTGCTATCAAAACTCTATTTGCAGTGTTTACAAAATGTACATAAAAGCCTACATTTTATTGTAACTAGCAAAAAAAAATAAAATACTTTATTTTCAAGCACAACTAAATGCTTTGAAATGTGATTTGTTTGCCCGTTTGTTTTGATGAACGAACGAAGGAAATTGAGACATGGAAAACAGCTGTCCGATAAAACTGAAACCTTTTCCATTTTATTAAACAAGCTGAACGATTGGGAGCCGATTGCAAAATGAAAGGGGATAACGCACGTGTAACACATGATTCTTTGATCCACCATTTTTCAATTCTTATGAAAGGCTCGAGTTGAATCGAACGTAGTGATAGCGTTGGATGCTGCAGCGAAATCGCGGACGGGTAAATTTGTCAAGCGACACGTGAAATACGCAACCAGACTTCTGAAGACGAAAAATTCAAATTCACAAATTTTCGGGTGTTTTGGCTCTCTCATTTCTATTGTTTCTACTATGAACGAAGCTTTTATGAATCTTTTTTTCATTCAAAACAATCATCAGCCTTTCAATCAACATTAACCCTTTCGATCCTAAATTATTTTTGATAAACAGACAAATTTTTCTGTTGTATTATATTTTTTGCATCACCTTTTAAAAAAATAAAAAATGTTTTTCGGAAGAATTTTTGAATAAAGATCTTAACAAATACACCACGTTTTTTTCTCACTAAAAATTTGAATAGAGATCAATATCAACATCTCAAAAGTACGTTGCTTTAAAGCAACGGTGGGAGCGAAAGGGTTAAATTTAACAAATCAACATGAGTAGTAAGAGATTAGATATGGTCAGACGTGAAGTTATTTTTAATCTTTAATTTTCAAAATTGTTTCATCGAAACCTTTAATTTCATATTTTAATAATTAATTTAATTCAATTTTTAAGAACATGTATTTTTTTGTTTGTATAAGAATTTTTTATATGTTTACTCAGAATTTTATATTCACTTTTATTTTATATTTAAGAAAGGCCTCGTCGCAAGAAAAAACACTCGATCAAGTTACTTAGCCATAAAAAGGCACCAAAATATTACAAATCAAAGAAAATATAACAAATAACATATGGCGTTCCGATCATAGTACCGAGCCTTGTCCGCGCCTTTATCTCGGGCCTAAACTTATTTTCCACGATCGGATTTCCGATCATAAAATATAAGTGGCAGAACGTCATTTTTTGATGAAAATAGCAATAAACATTCCTTCTCAGAATTGCCCCTCTCTGTGGGCACAAATTCAGAAATGTACGTTGTTGTCCAAAACTTGGTGCGAGCTCAAACGGGTCGTTTCGCTCGAGTGCAGCATTCTCTGTACTCAAAAGTCGAACGCACTTACGCGTTAGTGTACAATACACTGGGCGAAACGATTATCTTACAAGTAACGCGATTGAGGCCAAACTTTGCTCTTTCAAAATAATATTAAAATTTTAGTTTTAATTATTGTTTGTAAATTTAATTGATAATTTGAAGGTTATTTGTAAAATAAATTTAACATTGAAATACGCCGTTGAAAAAAGTGTTTTAATTTTTCTTCGACAAAACGAAAATCTATAATTAAAATTTTTATATATTAAAACAAAAAACTTGATCTGATGGAATAAAATTTGTATATCCCCAGAATTCAATTATATAAAACTACTTCGGTTAACTATTAACTACCAATAAGTTTGCGGCCAAACTTCTCGAACGCAACTTAGAATTTGGTTTAGAACAACGACCGTCAGTTCGTATTTCGCTAGATTATTGAAATATATTATATAAACCTTGTTGTAATAACTTCACACAATACAAGATTCGATTTAGCCGGGAAAGATACCATTTGCAGAATTCTCAGACAAATGACGCCAAAAATGTTACACATTTTTTGATCTGCAATAATTATTTATCCTTTTCTAAACTAACAGAATAATTTTAAGAATTTATTCAAAAATAAATGGCTGAACAAATTTTTCCTTTCACTGTTAACGAGATTTAATGTAATTCAGACTAGCTAAATTTCATTTACAAATTTGTTCAGCGTAAATAACCGGTTTTTACTTTATACAAATATCGATTAGTTATAGATTATCCATCACCTTTGAAGACCACTTCTAATACTACAAATCTGTTTGTATTACCACGGTCAGTCTACTGTAAACTACAGCATGGCTTTGCAACATTTACTTTGATTAATATTTTTTATTGGAATATTCAATCTGAGTATTAAATTCTTTCCAAACGTGGTCACGGCTGGACTCGACAAAGCGTTAAATTAATCTAGGTTGATATTGCGCTGCTAATAATTCGCCAATGTAAATACTGTTTCCACGTATAAGAGAAGTCCCGCACGTGGCGTTCCAAAAGTTTGCAATATAAAAGAATTGTAAGATTGAACGAACTTACCTGTAAGTGAAGTTCGATCAAGATTGTACCTAGCTCCTCTTCCGAAATGATCAACGTGTAGTTTCCCTCGTATGC
>JAPYZS010002376.1:0-13931 GCA_030522925.1 Trissolcus japonicus
CAAATCGATTGAATTCAATTTTTATAATTTATTACATATATTTATTTATATTTTTTTTAATTGCAGCTTCTACATTCCTTTGGCATTTTGTTTGTTGCCGGGAAAAACGTCGGAAAATTATTGCGCGCTATTTTCCCACCTCGCAAATTATTGTTTTGAAAATTGTAACGTGGCTTTCAATCCAAAAGAAGTCGATTGATGATTATGTTTATGACATTAATTGATCAATTATGAATTAGTTTTATTTCATGTATCACTTGTAAAAAGGCTTGAGTTTTTTGTTATTAAAATTGCCCAATGCGTAAAATACGCAAAAACATAAAGTGTGTTTAATTGAGATTTCATTCGGCGCAACTGCGTGAAAATTTTTCGGCACAAATGCATGAAAAAATTTTCAACGCAATTGCATGAAAAAAAATTTCGGCGCAATTGCACCCCTACTGAACGACATTTTTTATCAGTTTTTAAAGGATCAGCGCAACTGAGTACGCCCCCAAATTTATGCAAAATATGAACTCAGACCTAATGATCTTGATAAGAATTCATAAGTGACTTGAATATAATCCCAGACAACCACTATCTTAAAAATTAATTAAAGGAGATGAAGTCAATTAAATCAGAAATAAACCACAATGCCCGCCTAAAACCCTTCATTTGAATGTTCATGTTGACTTCAAAGTGAATTTACATTGACTTCATTTCAATATCAATTTTTCATGATCCCTTTACTCACAATACATATTAGCTTCACATAACTTTGAAAAAAATACTGAATAACCTAACATTATGTTCACTAAATGAGTTCATATTGACTTTACTTTGAGTTCACAGCATCTTCATTAATTTTTTTGTTGCTTTTGTAAAAATTAATCATTAATAATAATATATTCAGAGCATTATTTACTACAATTGATGAATAATTTGAAAGAATAATCTCTAGCCGTAAACAACCAAGTGGCGTTCTTCAAGGGATTCCAATCAGCGATCCTCGAATATCTGAGTAGGTTCTTGTGCTTTAACCGACGTACACCAGTTATTTACAAGTTAATAGAGTCGACCGTATGAAAGCTATTTGTTTTGAAATTTAAGAAGATAGTATTTAAGGGGACCCTTCTACGAATAATGATGAAAAATTGATTTTTTTTCGAAAAACTTCTTATTGCAGATTTTGGTAGCTTGAAGTCTCCTCTTTCAGATAATCTAAACAAAATTTTGATTATCTAAAATAACAAATGTAAAATAAACCCGAATTTTAATCGTTCTATTGTGCTGATGTACAAATAAAACTTCAAATCAATTTTCCTCTGAAACTTTTTTCGCTAATTTTTCGAACTTCAAAAGAGTTCCGGCACCGCAATTCTCAACGTATATCGATGTTTTTTTTTAAATTGCGCAGAATTCTCAAACGAAAAACATTATCAGACATAATTTTGAATAAACAAGCATGGCCAAGTAAGACAAAAAATGTACATGATATCATACCTTGTTGTGGTCAAGTACAAGAAGTCTCATGATTTGTGAGTTTCTGCAGTTATATCCTTACACAGGGGGGTTTTGCAGAATTCCTTTTTCGACGACTACATTATTCTCATTTATTTTCATTCTATTATAAATTAAGGATTATCATTAAAATTATTAATAGAAGTTGTTTATGAATATAACGTATGAATATCATGAGTGTTTAAAACATGATGAAAAGTATAGTTATAATACTGCAAGAATTACTCAAATTATATCTATATTTCTTTGTTATTCACAATGAAAAAATAAGTATTTCCTATTTAGCACTTTCATCCCTCACGGAAAAAAAATATATTTTGAATAATATATTTTTTCTATATAAAATATATAGCGGCAATATGGAGTATATTTCTTATATCTTTTTTTTATAAATTTCATTATATAAATTTATAAAATATATTTCTTATATAAATTTTATTATATAAATTTATAAAAGATAAAATAAAATATATTTTTTATATAAAAAATTTATAAAAAGTGGCAATAATGACTATAAAATAAAATGTATTTTAGCGAATATATTTTCGATCGTGAGGGATTGAACCTAACAAAATGAATATGTTATAACTGACTAATTATCAATCATATAGAACAAATTAAATATAAACGTCATAACAACATTTAATGAATAAAGTAGAGTAGTGCAATGGAAATATTACTGAACACCTGCTATGTTGGAAATAGTAACCGCGAACGCTATTTTCTGTTACACGCAATTATATTTTTCCGTATTGAAGTTAATTTATTTCACAATGTGATGTACACTGAGAAAAAAATATCGCCCACATGGACAAAAATATAGTTCAAAATATGTTTTACATATATTTTATAAACTTGAAATATATTCTACATATATCTCATTTATAAATTATTTCTAAAGCGACAATATCTTATATAAATTTAATATAAAATAAATATAAATTTTATCGAAAAATATACATTATTTATATAATTTGCACGTATATTTTTGTCCCTATGGGCGATATAACATTCTAATAACGTTTTGAAATTTAAATTAATACTTCTTCAGCGGCGGGTTGCCAAGTACCTGAAATTAGCTTCTTACCAAAAAAATTACTTATCATTGCCTCTTTACGACGAATGTCAAAAGAAAAAGGTTTTCCGCAAAACCCCCATGTGTAAGGATCATGAATCATGAGACTTCTTGTACTTGACCACAACAATAAGGTATGATATCATGTACATTTTTTGTTGTACTTGGTCATGCTTTTCAGTTTTACTGAATTTTTTGATTTCAGTATTGTTTAAAAAAAATTAAAACAAAACACATGAATTTATTTATTTTGACAATATAAATTGATTATGTTGTCTTACGAAGAAGGTAAATGAATATGATGTCTTTATTTATCAGGGTGAGAAAATGCGTTTTTGCACTCCTCAGTGGCAAGTCTCTCATGACTTCCTCTTTAAACAATTTAAATGAAGGAAGTTTCGAAAATTAAAACGCCCTTAGACATGTTTAAACGACGCTAAACACCCCCTAAAAACTCCTTGTATATTTGCAGCTGTTCATAACTTGGTAGAAAATCAGTCTTTTTCAGAAATATTTTTTCCTTTTTATCAACTTGGCGTTGCCGATATTTTAATCACATAAAAATTAACCCATTTATAAGGTTTCACCTTCTTGTTTCATGCCAAAAAGTGGCATTTGTTGTCACCTGATAAAGAGACACTGCAGTTTCTCTGTCATTTTTTTTCTCACTTGCACAGAGACTGCCGTGTCTCCTGATTTCTTCAAAAGTTATTAACAATAATTTGAAAAAAATGCCGGCAAAAAAATTCAGCTCTTTTTTTTGAGGTCGCCATTAATAATTTTTTTTCTTCAGTTTCTGATAATTTTTCTTCAATTTCTGATTTTCGTTGTTTCATAATCTATACTCAAAAGACACATTTGTATCAAAAATTATTTAATTTCATATAAAATTACAGAATTTAGCCATTTCATAGGAGGGTCCCCTTGACCGACTTCGTTACCTAAAAATGTAATCAAGTCGAGGGTTTTAGGCAGACATTGTGGTTTATTTCTAATTCAATTGTGATTCATTTTCGTTTCATTCACGACTTCATTTTGACTTCTATTTCAATTCATTCTGAAAAAATAGTTGTCTAGGGCGATGATGAACATACTTTTTTGTATTTTCAACTTACTAAAACTACCAGTTATATCACCGTTACCGCTCAGCCTCAGTATCAAGAGTCTTGTGTTTATTGAATATTTCCCCTTGAAATTCAGTTTATCAAAACTGACTTTGAAAGTAAACTTTACGCCATCTTGTAAATCAGCTCTTAGATTTGTCACAACAAACGTAGATGGTCCTGAAACCTGAAAAATCGAAATAATGATAATTGGTTTAGAACGTTTATTAAAATATATTTTTTATATGATCTTATATGATATTATAAGTTGAACTTTTACCCCTAATATTTCATTTATCGAAAATATTTTCAGTTCCTTCAATGCATGGTGATATACAAAGATACCCACACATCGTTTAACTTCGACCAAATAGTGGTGCATCATGTAAAAATTCAGAAACAATGCAATTAACTGTTTTGTTTAATTACATCTTTTTTTAGTTACTTAGTTATTGTTTTCAGGTCTTCTGTTTGTTGTTTCTTAGCTACATTTCCGATCTTCGGTAAGCAAAATGAGTTACCCACTTTCTAATAAAATACAGAGGTGGTAGAGAGCTTTTTGCGCGCATCGACAAAAATTAAATAAAAAATCCCACACTGACCAAAATATATTTTAAAATATATTTCACATATATTATGTATGAGCGAAACCAGAATTAATTGATCGTTAGCGGTTCAAGAAAATTTTTATTTCTAGATTAACGACACAAATTCGGGACTTATTCAGCGGTCCCTAATTAGTAGAAAAAATGTTGCGACAACTGAAAAAATTTTTGGCGACACATCAAAATATTTAATTTCATTAAAAGAACACGTTTCCTGATGTTTGCCGATAAAGCTCAAGAGTAGTAATTTTAAAAATCATTGATAACGTTCAAGTAACGTTATTTCGTCACTGATTGAAGATCAGGGAATCGAACATAATTTGGATACCATTTTTTCGACACCAGAATTAAAAAAACTGTTTTTCAAGAACTGAGGATTTTGACGTGTGTAATGAATGAATCTTGCGCACACAAGTTCGTGCGCCTGAATTTTCCGTGTCCAAATTGCTCACGCCTAAATTTTAATCAACCAAATATTACGTGTACAAATCCCGTATGCTCAAGCGTACAAGATTAAAGCTACAAACATTTTTTTAGGTGCCGCAACTTTTTTTCTACTAATCAGGGACCGCTGAATCCAAAAAAATGAATCCTGAATTTGTACCATTAGTCTAGAAATAAAATTTTTTTTTTGAACCGCTAACGGTCAATTAATTCTGGATTAGCTCATATATTCAAAATATATTTGTATTAATCCTACACATTCTCATTTATGAATTATTTATAAAACGGCAACAAGTTGTATCAAATTAATATAAAATAAATATAAATTTTATTGGAAAAATATAATATAGTTTAACAATACATATAAATTTGACATACATTCGTACATATATTAACGTCCCTGTGGGATGTCATCATGCTTTTCATTTTCAACTGATTTTCCAGAAACTCTTTCATTTAATTAACAACGTATATAAAAATGATGATGAATTAAAAATGAAAAAATAAATAATATTCATAAAAGAATTGCAGAACTGTAAAAAGAAAAAATACAAAGTCAAATCAAATTCCGAACTGAATCTCTCATTTTTTAAAGGAAAGCGTGGGGCGTTTAATCATTAATGATCATGTATGTACCAAAAATGTCATTCATATGACATATTTAATATTGAAATGACTATATTTTTTAACCGTTAAGATCAGCATTTTTTGCGATCCTGAATTTAGATTAATCAAAATATTGCCTTCACGTCACATGAATTGTATGAATCAATTAGATTTTCACCCTTGCACACATACAAAGCTTAGTAAGTTTTATGTACGATTTCACGACTATTGGAGTTATCGGTTTGAATGAAACAAATTAGGACATTATATTTTAAATTTAAACTCCGCAAAACAATTATCAATCCACCTAAGAATGCCTATTTTTACTTGTGCGTAATTTTTTCATTTGTATGACAAAAAAATTACCAGCATAAAATTCGAAAAGCTGATAATCTGAGTTTTAATGTAAAAAAAATTAATTACTGAAAAAAATAAAAATACTGAAAAAAGTCACTTCTATCTAAATAAAATATCTATAACTTTCAAAAGTTATCTTTATAATGTTTTTTTTTCGTAAATCTTCAGGTTCCGAATTTCACATTTCCGCGGTAAGAGACACGCGTGTACAGGATATTGTTGTTGTTACAGTGATTCAAAGTTTGCAAAATTTGTTTCATCGAAACATTGGACAGCAGCGCGATCTGTTGCGATGTTAAAATTTTGTTTAACAAAGAATGTCAATGCTAAGGTTCCAAGCTTCAATTTGGTGTAAAATAAACTTTTTTTTAATGGAATGGATCAAAGCTATGACAATTTAAAAAAAGCAAAATTTTAGGGGTGTGGATCGTTAATTGTTTTGCGGAGTGTATATTCAGTAACTCTGATTCTACTAGCATAAGAAGGGTCTTAACTCAACCAAAAGTTTTCTGGAAATGAATTCAACCTCTTTCACTTGACATAGCAACACCATATTTTAAAAATCACACATACAAAGCATTCGTCACTTGCTTTATTATTTATCATAAAAAACTTTAACCTAAAACCTAAAAACACGGGACAATATGTTCAGCTCATTAATGACAAGGGCAAGCTCGCCCTATGAGGCCCCTATAAGGGAGAGCATTACATGCCTTACAAACGCCCGATTAATTTCTACTAGGGATCCTAAAGAGGTCGCTATTGACTTAGAGCGGGCTATTAGTGACGCAGTAAACAAGACCTAGCCCTGTGCAAAAGAATTTGTTGTAAATTCCATGTAACACAAGCATAATACCGTCAGATTCTAAAATTAGGTACATTCTAATTGTTTGTTTGTTTATTCATTTTTTTCAAACTCTGAAATATCGTTTGTGTATATGACTGGCAACTTCATATACAGATTAATCATCTTGTGCGGGCGAGTAACTGAATTGGATTTTCGGACTTGTGTTTTTGCATTCTAATGAAGTCGAAGAAACTTTTTTCCACGACTTCATGGCTACATTACCGCAAGAACCTCGTGAATTGACATTATTCGCTGATCATTTGGACGATCATTATTTGTTCCTCCAAAACTGTGGGCATCTACGACAATTGCAGATTGTCTGACGAACTCATGAGAATTTTTCCATGCAAATTTCATGGTTAAAATCCAATTTGACTAGACACCCACACATTCATATCTTTGCACAAAGAGTAATGGATTTTCAGGAAGTAACATACGCCAAAATAAACAGCAATCTGGAACCTGAATCTGCGCAAAGAAGAAAAAATTATAATGCCAAATTCGCAAAATGTTTACTGCAAAAATGAGTGTTTTGTTCTGAGACACATTTGTTCAGAAGATACAGAAAGTGTCTGAAAATAAAACGTTTTAACTATAAAAACACTTACAAAGTGTATACTGTTTTTTGAGACACTAATAAGACACGTACTTTTTCCGTGGCTGTAAAAACATTTCGCAAGAACAACAGGATTACAAGAATCGAAGTTTATTGACATTCGACTATGTTAAAAAATGTTTATACGATTTAAATCCACACTAAGTTATTCATTTGTTAATCATTACGACCATTTCTGAGTTATATTTATTATTATATTTTTATGTTTAAGACATTAGTAATTGATCAATTATGTATCGCTTTTAAAAAGGTATGAGTTTTTTCTGTTATGAAAGCTTCTCAATACGTAAAATACGCAAAAACATAAAGTGTGTTTAATTGGAACTATATTCGGCGCACCTGGGTAAAAAAATTTTCGGCGAATTGCATACAACAAATTTTCGGCGCAACTGCGCTCCTACTGAACGACAATTTTTATCAGTTTTTATAGAATTATTGCAACTGAACACGTCCCGGAAGAATAGAGCCATGAAAATCGTCTTATTTCGAAAGGTAAAACAAGGACTACGTGGAATCACATGATACATACGTGACTTAATTATATCTAATGTTTAAACAAGTTAAAAAGATTGGTTTTTGTATTATTTGAAATAAACCAACAGCGACGATGACCCAGCTAACAGTTAAATAGGAGGTGAGACGATATTCCGCCATATTTTGAAACGAAACACTATTCGTGAGAGCCGTCAATGTAAATTCAACAGTGAAACTTCATATTAAAAATTCAAAACCCATATATGATGAAATTTGGTAAGAATTAATTTAATTTGTATCAATAATCCTTATACTTCAAGTGAAAATCGTTTATTTAAGGTTAAGATTAGCAGTTAATATTGACAATGACCTACTTCATTTTAAATAAAATTGGAATGAGTATCATAATCAAAGTTAAAAGGGAAAAGGCACCTCATGCTTCTATTTAACAAATGAGAGATTTAGTTCGAAAATCGAATTGATTTTGTATTTTTTTGTTTTTATAATTTTGCGATTTTTTGTAAATTGTGAACTTTATAAATATCTTATAGTTTTTTTAAGTATTTTTCGGTAAGAGATATACGTTTTACTCATGAAAGTACGCAGGATATAACATATGTCAACTAACATTTTTACAAATTGTATGCGACAATCTTATATTATATAATATTGGCTCTGAATTTTTCATTTACAAAATTCACGGACAATGAAATCTTTCCATTGAAAAAGTGAATTATGACAAAAAAGGTTTACCTGCAAATTAGTTAGATTGACGTCCAAACGTGCGCCAGCAGGACCACGAACTAATCGTATTTGTTTCAATACAAGCGGTTCGATTGAAGGTGCATCTAGTTCGGGAATCCCTTCCGATAATTTGCCGCGAAGACTGTCAATAGTATCAGTGATGCATCGATCCAACTCGGGATCTCCTCTTTTGCATGGTTTAATGTATTCAGCTGAAAAATACATCTATTCATTAAAAATAGTATAATAAAGGCAGAAGATTTAAAGCATATACGTGATGAGCACACCCAGTTGAATTATATCTTCACAAATTTTTTTAAAAATTAGAAAATTTTGATTTAAGTAAAATTCCATTTGAAAAATTCTGCATAATTAAATATTATGTGACAGTTTATCGAAAATTTTTTATAATTGAGATGACTTTGAGATATTTATTGTTTAATTCATACTTATAACGGTCAAAATTTTATGTCTCATACTCACGTAAAGCACAATATGAATTTTGGAGTACTAATGACACCATGCTGAAAAAAAGAACGATAAAACATTTGCAACAGTTTCAACTTGATTTTTAAATGGCCGATAAATTATTGCGAGCGTTCTGTTAATATATATATATATATATATAAATTATTCTTTTCGTGTATGATTTGCCTTTTTTAAGACAATGTTTTTGTCATTGAAAAATGATAAATAATTACTTGTAATTTTCATATATTTCCTTACCAATTTCATGCACAAATGTAATAAGAAAATCTTCGCATCATTTTTTTAACCTAAACGCCACATTTTTTTCTAAATAAAGAAATAAAAAGCGCACGACTAATATTTTGATTTTTAATCATTATTTTTTGAAAAATAATATAAAAATTAAGAACAACATAAAATAATTTCAATAAATCAGATAAGAGCAAACAATTTTGGAAGGTTGAAAAATTTCAGGCTAATGCAAAATGCGACAATAAAGCAAAACTCTTGTTGTACAATAAAAAATAATTGAATGACAATTAAATATGAGAATGTATCTGGCGCATAACACGTTTCGATTATTCTAATTTCAGAAATATAATCAACAAGTTCATTAAATCTCGAAATTTTAAATGTTCAAATAAACTAGTTTAACGAATCAAATGTTAAGGATACGAATTAAATTCATTGTATTAAATATTGTTTTTATAACGTTGTCAAAAACTTTCGAAATTAACACGAATTAATATAGAAACATCCGTACCACACGCGAACTAAAAGCGAAAACATGTCTGGCTTTCGCGATCGAACACTGCATTCTGAATAGGGAGAAATCAAGAGATGAGGATGGAATTCGCAAAAGCTAAAGTGAGCCCGGATTGTTGTTCTATTGCATTCGGATAGTCGATTGCCTCGTGCTACTTGTCGGCCATTGGTCCAGCCTTAGTGTATTGCCACATGTTGAACCATACCGATTGGAGAACGTTGGCATGTCACTTTACCTCGCAAAATCGACTTTTCCCAATATTTTTCGCTTAAGTAATTCACCCAAGCAGACAGTTTTTTTTTCAATCTGATCCCATCTTCATTATATAACATAAGATTAATGCGTCTCAGGTGAGTCATTTATTAATGTAAAAAGTTAAAAGACTGATTAATGGGGACAGACTAATAAAAACATTACCCGTTAAAAAAACTATTATGTGTATTATTATCCGTTCTTTCTTTTTTAAAGATTCATGGATCGGCAAGACAACATTAATTACGGTTCTGAGAAGAATTTTTCATACTATACATTGTTCGATTTGAATGATCTTTTTGATACTTCAATGATTGTTTCTCATTTCAATACGAAATTCTAAAATGCTTCCCCTTAATTATCTGACTTTTACAATTGCCTACATATTGGATAAGCGTGTTTTACCATTTTGCATGTTCAAAATGATTCTTTATTTTTGTATTTCAAATGCAAATGACTTCATTGAATGCGGGTTGTTTTGTCTCATATACATATTGATTATTAACATTTTTCATTGTTTTAGAATGCATATTCGTCGAGGTGAGCTATCAATAATAAACATAATAAAATATTTGTTACAAAAATTAATAACGATAAAATTATCGTGACTAATGTTTTAAAAAATAAAATGTTGATCCGTTTTCGCAGATTTAGTACTTCAAATATTGAACGAATTTCAGTTTTTTCATAGCTATTCAATAGGAAATTGCCAATTTGGTAGGGGAGCAAGAAGATATTTCGACATGTAGAATGTTTTGATAAATGTTATTAAAAAAATTAAAACTTTCACTTCTGTGTAATTATTTGGTATTACATTCTTTCGGAGAATTTTTGATTATACACAATAAATGAAAGAGATATATTCTTTCCCAAAATTAAAGTATGAATAAAATGTTGATACCGAGAAGTAAATAATTGCCGTCGTCGTATTTGTTTCATTATTATCAAACATTCTGACATTTTTTTCTAAAGTGTTCATTGATCATTGATACGTTAAATAATGTTTCGTGCCCCGTTTTATTCATTTTGGTGAAGAAATATATTTGCAAAAGGTTTAACAATATCAAAAAAGCTGTATGTTTATTTACTTTGTTAACTGCATGTGGTCATTAAATGGTTCAATTTCAATACTTGTTGAAAATACCCATGAAAAATAAAGCCAATTTTTGTCTCATTTAATATTCATCATCATCATTTGTCTTTACTTTTAATTATGAATATAAACATAATATATCAAATAATTTAGAACTTTGTAAGTGTTGCGGGTCAAATGTGCTACCAATTTGTGAAAAGAATGACCTGATTTATAAGTAAATGGTAGTTACTGAAATCATTGCATCCAAACGTCCTATATTTCGCAAGGCCGAATTGTCTTACATAAGGTGTCGAAACATCCAGCATTGCTGAACGTTTCGGTAAAAATGAAAATGTAATACTTTTTTTATTATTAGAACATTAACAACTGTTTAATTATGAAGACTGAACATTTTTATCCCGCCTGACCCTATCTAACTATTGTATTGATTCAATATTCATCAACTTATTAAATCATCAACAATATTTATTAAAAGATAGTTGAAGAAATAATATATTTTCATAATTGTAGTTCGAAATTCCACATTTACGAAATACACCAGATTCACTTAATTATTATTATACACATAAATATATATATTGTAACACGGTGCTGACTACCAAGGCACCAGCATCTACGCCACGCTCGTTCGACTCGTTGTTTGGGGCTAGATCTGGGTGCCAGCTCACTTAACCTCCAGTGACCGAGGTTCTTCTACTGGGTCTCGTGCTCGGGAAAGGGCCTCGGGTCAGCTAGCTAGTCGGATTTCAAGAGCATGTGTAAATAGACGAAATTATTGAATTTCGAATGCATTTGTTTCCCAGATTGAATGCGAGGACTCATGTATTTAACATTTGATAATTTCTTTTAGACGTTCGGGCATTGAAATTTTCTTCCTTGTTTTTTTTGATTAAATTTTGTAAAATTTTTCGAAAAAGGAAAAAATGCCTAAAACTTGTTTCAGGTAAATGGAAGACGTCATTTAAACATGATTTTCCATTATTTCCGGCCTCTTGGTCTATAAGTGTACCGTTTAACGAATTTTGATTCATATAAGGATTTTAAAATTTTTCAAAATTACAAACCTGAATTTTTTCAAATCCAAATCAACTTATTTAGCTGGCAGGAACTCAAATTAAATTTTTGTAGTCAGAATTTTTTATTCTTTTTACCCTCAGTTAGTGTTTATTAGTGTTTATTATTTTTAACTGTTTAAAATAAAATATTTGCAAGTAACATTTTCTTATCGTAATTGTTTTTGTTAAAAAATGTTGTTGCTGTAATTAAATTAAAAAAAAAACTTTAGTCTATTTTAATGATATTTTATCCATATTTTGACAATTATATTAACCGCGTCTCACTCTTTTTTGTGCGTACATATATATATGTTTTTCAGACAAAACGCTTATATCAAATCATATATTCATAAATATATCGCTCTTATCATTTTGTGATTCTGGATTACTCCTCATCGGTAATACTGGCACCAGAATGACAAGACCTGCAGATTTTTACTGGGTGCTCACCGCAAATCGCTTTCGAACAATTTGCGCACTTTGCTTGAGTTTTTCTGTTTTTTTTTTCGAAGGGCAAAAAGAACACTTTTTTTCGGACTTGTCTGTTTCGGTTTCGGCAGGTGGAAGTTTCAAAAACAGTCTCATCCGGACGTGTAAATCGAAAGAAATGCGGGAGTTAGTGACTCGAGTAAGCACATGTGGTCAATCTAATGACGGTGCAAGATTTTTAAATATAGTCGTCGGACCATAGCATCATTAGTGTTGGCTCTATATATAATTTGAGTGTTAATTCCAGCAATATTCATTAGCGAGAAAAAAATTGTATGTGATCATCGACGACAAACTCTACCGACGGTGTCTTGCACTCTCATTTAATTGATCACATCGACTGCGACTTTAGTTGCTGTAAAAAGCGATTTCGGGCTTTTGTTTTTCTCCCGTTTTTGCATCGATTTCATTTCCGTGGTGCATAGTAGACGTCAACAGCACAACCTTGTTTTTCTTCGGCTAGTAGGACACAATCGTAGTTACTTTTTGAAAACCGAAAAGACTACTGTTGATAGCTTTTTTTTTTGTGTTCACAAATACATGCGGAATCTCTGCTTTCTTTCTTCTCAAGGTCGCTACAATCGTCGTTTTGTAATTGGTAAGTAACTTATTGACTAGGGCAATCGAACGAAACCAATTGTCCATTGTGACGTTCCAACCAGTGTGCGCAATTGGTTTGATGAGTCGCTCGACAACTGCAGCTGTTTGTTGTCAATCTTAAATGGGCCATCAGGCTGAGTCCCGACGTACTGCTCCATTTTTGCCGTGTAAAAGAGGTTTCCACGTCAGTGATAGCAAATATTTATATCTTGTATTTCGCTGGCTTGCTGGGTATGTACTGCTGGAAACTGCAGCGGCCGCAAAACGGTTTCAGCATCTCATCGATACACGCGTATGAACATACAGTGTACGCCTGTTCACAAGTCTTGTTAAATGCTTCAAAAATTACCCTGATAAGATCTAGCTTGTCTACTTTTTTTTCTCCTCGAGTACTCATGTCATCGAATCTCAAGGCTCTTAGCAGGTGATAAAATCTGCAGTTTGACATAACTAATCTAAAAAGTTCTGGCACTGTATCATCGTCGAGCAACATATCTTTCACGCTCTGAGTTGATGATTCTAGACGCCTGTGAAAAAATTTTGTTTCGAAATTTTTTGTATTTTGTGCAAAAATTATATAAAATAATTTTAGTGTTATATAATAGTGCATGAACAGTGGAATAAGGAAAATTTTATATTATAATTTTTTAAATTTTGTTAAATCTGTTATTTTTGTTTTGTTGTTATTGTTATTCAGTTTGTTACGAAATTTTCTTTGTTTTATGTTTTTACCATTTTATTTTGTATTTTATTTATTTTACTAAATTGTTGATAATTCACCTGCCATATAAAATAAACCAAACAAAGCTCTAATTTCTTCGATCGTTGTTGGCT
>JAPYZS010002385.1:0-13386 GCA_030522925.1 Trissolcus japonicus
CGGTAAGGCGACTTTACACGCTAAGGGTGCGCCCGTTTCCCCGCGGCTTGCCGTTCGACTCTCTAACCCCGAGCCTTTCACCTTCGGTACGGCGGGACCAATGATGGGGGACCGCTTCTTGGTCACGTAGGGAGCACACACCCTCGCGAGCAGTCATGAGTTGTGTCCGAGGACCCAAACTCAAGCCTGCCCGGACGCAGATGCCCTCCCGACGAACTCCTTCTCTCTAAAACATACACACACTCATTCAAGGTCAAACCTGTTTATAGGGTTAGCCGCATACATACAGTGGTGGAAAACCCAACAACTCCTGGGCAGAGTGCTGGGCAACCACCCCCATTCATGGGTCTCAACTGCGGCCTCATATGAGACATAGTCGGGAGATCCCTAACATACAAGATCCGGTAGCTAGCCCGGAGGCAGTCAGCCCTACGCTAAGCCTCCGAACCCACTCAAAAGAGCTTTCGTCAAGGTCATGCGGTCCCTAACGGGGGTATGAAACAAAATGAAAATTCAAAAAATAGAAATGATAAGAACCTACTGAAACGGATCTATATGACAGCTTAAATGACAGCTGTCAATTTTCATATACCTTTCTATTTAAATACATTGAAAATAAAAATAATTGGCTAAACTATTGCCATTATATTATTTCAGGTATATAAAACAAAATAAAAATAAAAAATGAAAATAATCAATAACTACTAAAACAGATTTATATGACAGCTTAAATGACAGCTGTCAATTTTGACATCAAATTTCAATTGAGCGATGTTAAGCGGTGTAAAACCGATAAACAATTGAAAAAATAGTGAAAACTATTTAAAAATATTTTTGACAGCTTAAATGACAACTGCCAATGAAAGAATTGTCAATTTTTACAACAGATTTGAATCGAGCGATGTTAAAACCTTAAGTATGTCATGTTTGCAAACAAAACAACGAAATCGGTGGAATATATGGAACTCTAACCGTTAATATCGCGAAAACCTATGTTAAATTCCATTTAAATTTCAACCCTTTAGTGACACGTGTTAATCTAGTTCAAAAAAAATTTTATCACGGGGGAAATTTTTTCGTCGAGGAGAACATTACTGGGGGGTGCGACCTTGAAAATTCAACATTTGCAAAATGAACGGACACCCTAATTCGCAGATGAGTCACAGGGTAAGGGCGACTGGTGAGCGGGTCATCAAACTTCTTCAGTATCGGTATAGTGCCCACAGAGTTGGAAGATGAAGCGTGACATCAAATGATCTGAGCTGTCGGCGTTGTTGCTCATGCTGATAATGCGGCCGCTGTCAGACGATTCCATTGTACTAGTATTTAATACTTTGTCCGGTTGTGTAACAACCACATCGGGTACAGACGATGCATCCATATTGCATCGCTGCCATTTTTTACACTCTCGAATTCCTTTGAAGTTAACTTACGTTAACGATTATAATGATCGAATCCTATTGTCGCAATCTTAAACGACTCGATCAGATTGTAACACGAATCATTTAATTTTTTTATTTAATGAAATAAATCTGGAAACAAAGCGTCAAGAAAAATTCTCTGCACGTGTCAAGTAAAATACCTGTCGGTCCATGATCACTTTCAGATGTTCAAATTTATAAAAGAATATTAATTAAAAAATGTTTAAAAATATAAAATCTCAATATAAATATAAAAATATATAAATATGAATGTAAGAACAAACGGTCGGAACATTTCCACGTGTTAGATTGGTGACTCATGATTGATTCGAGATGTTCATTTTTCCCTCACCACTCAGAAAAAATTTCGCACCCAAAGCTAAAGTCACAACATGGCGACTTCTTATAATAGATAACAACAGATGCAATCTAAACGTTTTGCTCGTATCACCACAGGCATTCAGAAAAAATATAGCCAGAACATTACACTCAATATTTCGTAGCACTGCTTCATAAAATGAACTTTGATCATTTTTCGGATTTGGTAAAGTAATTTCACCTTCTGCTGCAAATGCCTGTGTGTCGTACGTAAGTTCAAAACGAACGTCATTGTTATCTGGACTAGCGAATTTCGAAGCAGGTAAGACATAATCTGTGACGTGATGTCCTGAAAGATTTCATTCATATAAATGGGTGTTAAATGTGAAAAAAATATCGTATCAGGTACACGATATGGAAATGTATCGATAAGAATGAGAGCCTTATTATGAATATGATCACAATCAATCAAATCCAGACAACTTTGTTCATGACTGTGAAATACATCGTGAGACATTAATTCCATGAATTGATTCCAAAGAGTGAGAGGATTGAAAACCTCACAGGAGGTCAATATGATGGAGAATAACAGTTACAATTGGGAAGGAAATCACACTGTTACAGCCTCCTCTATAGTTAGATTCCAGTGATCGTCGTTCTCTAAAAGACCTAATACCTCACACGCTTCTCTTTAGGTTAGATAGTCCTCACCGTCTATCGTTCAAAAGGCAGCGAAAGATATTAGACCTCTTACAACCGTCAGTAGAAGTCGTAAGCGAAAGCACTCGAATTGATTCGGACGCACTGTATACATACGTTCAACTGCAGAAACGTGTCTCAATGTTTGCCAATCGGAAACACAGACGCCTTGTTTTCTACGTTTCCATAACCTTGGAGTTGCATTCCCCGTACAATAGTTCGGAACCTCTGAATATAGTAATGACTTAGCAAAATCGTCGGTTTGGCATAGAGAGAAGAAATCAGTGAGGCTAGTAGCTGGAGGGTCCTCGAGTCACTGATGTAAATTCTCTTCGTTGAAATATATCCGCTGACCATTTTCCAGATCGATAGTTAAATGTACGACTGGTGGAAAACGTTCGTTCAGTGGAAAATGCAAGAGTCGTCATATTGCTTTATTACCGCTAATATATCGCCGAGCTCGATACATTTGTAATTCATCTAGTGGATTAGGTTGCCTGCGAGCATGTCGAACCTCGAAAATGGCCTAATCCTTGTTAATATAACTGCTATAAAATCTTTAGACAAAAAAGGACAGGTGGTCCTGTGCTATCACTGTCTGAGAGACAGCGCGTCTTAACCAGAGTCCACGTTGATTCTGGTTAACGTCAGAAAGACTACTCACTCAAAAGATGTTAGTATAGCCCCATCATCGTTACTCTATCTGGTGGCAAACCTCTACCCCGTAGAGTCCATACCCAATTAGAGGACAGGCTGCACAACAGTGACCGAGCACGTCGTGCATACTTGGCTGGGAGTTTTGTAATCCTTTGCCCTGCGTACTGCTATTTTACGTTTAATACCGATAGTGGTGCCCGGTGAATGCGGATGAGACCCAAAAGCCCCTACCGTGGCTCTTTCTCCCTTCTATCCTTGCCACTCATTTAAGCAAGGAAACAGGCTGATTTTGGTCGACCCAGGAACGTCCGTATTCGGGGCGGGCGTCCAGTGGTCTTGAGCACTACAACTCGCGAATCACCTTTCAGATCACGGCGAATTGTTGTTCCTTTTACCCTGTTTTCGTTACCTAAGTGGGCCCCTACTAACAGGAAACGGAACCGAGTAGCTCCACACTTCCAGGAATGCATAGCCTTCCGATTGCACGTGTTCGCTATGATCGTTCGACGAGAAAACGTGCGACGAAATTAATTGTATTAATATCGAGATGAAGAAAAATATAACAAGATTCATGAAGTAAAAAGTGAAAAAAGATTCAGATTGGAATAATGCAAAAACTTACGGTGAATTCAGTCATCGTTGCAAAATTTCATTGACTTTAACTGTCACAAAAAATTAAGACACGCAGAGCTAGTTCGCTGTTCGATTGTCACGATGATTATGGTTCCTTAGGGCTCGCTGGTCAACATATTTAAGCAAGTCTTATCTTATTGTTTAGAATAATTTGATTCCAAAGAGTTGCAATAGTTCGATGCGTAAAAATTAATTTCGCAGAATGAAATATAAATATACGATTTCTAAGTGAGATATTACAAGTAATTTGAGGTACAGGACAAACAAATGCCGACCAAGTGCATTTCATGTTTCAAAAGAGTTCTTTCTTAAAATTATCGTATCTAGTGAACATGAATCGTACTAATGAAAAGATGTATCCAATACGATCGAATTAAAAAAAGAGTTAAATATAACATATAAACAAGAATAAATGAATCAAGTTATTTTTAGTGATGATGTCATGAAAAAAGATTGTTAAACAAATGATATTTGATATAAATATATATGCATACATATACTACTTCGATAATTTAATACAAAGAAATATTGGATTCTAAAAACGAAGCAGAGTGTACTGTTTTTAATAGTTGCTGTTAAATCATAGAACGATAACGTTGAACAAGAAAAAAATGAATCAAGAACATTGCTTGAAGTTAATAAAAATTATGGAAGATATTTATGGTGAACTACAGAAAAAAATGGACATTCGAGATATCGAAAAAGTTCCTAAATTAAACGTACAAAACATTAAGCTTTTGAATAAACGGATGAAATCAGTTGATGTGCAACGAAGTGAAAAAATGATGATTCAAGCAACGATTGGAATTTTGAAAAGTATTGCATCGAAAATGAAAGATTTACGAAAAATTGGTAAAGGAGTAAAACGAAGTAATAAGAACTGGAGCGCTCGGATTTGATAGGATGATGTATATGCTGTTTTTAATGATCGAATAAGAACAGGTGCAGTAATAAATTTACAGCACAAAGATCTTCAAAATTTTTTGGATGACGCCAAAAAAGCATTCAAAATAAGAATAAAAAATGCATTGAAAAAACACTTGTCATTGAAAGTGAGTACAATTTTGTATTGTAAATTTGAAGTTTAAAAAGATAAATTAATTAAAGAAATAAAACATTTTGTAACGAAATCTTATTCAATACTGGTATCCACAGATCTTGATGAGTGGTTTGAGAGTAACATTTCGAATAAACTTTTATCAAAAATTGAAGATTTTTGTGAGAAAGATTCAGGTTGGAATTTAAGTGAGATCATAAATTTAACTTTTAATATAAATAAATATTCTCCTTTGACTGGAGGATTAGCAACTTATGTTTTATGATTTGCCAAACTATATTAAGAATAAAAAAGCAGTTCTTAATATAAAAAATAAAGATGAATACTGTTTTCTCTGGTCAGTGATGGCAGCATTGAAACCAGCAAAGATGAATGGTAATCTAATTTCATCTTATCCGAATTTTGAAACAGAATTAAAATACGGAAGAATCGAATTTCCGATGCAGTTGAAAATGTTAAGAAATTTGAAGAAATGAATGAGTTAAAAATAAATGTCTACGTTCTCGATGAAAATGATCGAGGTGTTGCGCCGGTTTATCTTAGTGATTATGAATCAAAGAAAGAAACAATTCATCTGCTCATGTTTGCGACTGAACGCGACACATATTTTTCTTCGGAAACGATTGTGTATCATTTTAGTTTGATAAAGAATTTATCGCGTTTGTAAAATCAAATTTAACAAAAAGTAAGTGCAAACTTCGGTTCTGTGATCGATGTTTGAATCACTTCAGACATAAAAAGTCATATCTGAATCATAAAAACGATTGCGATCAAATTTCGAAGCAATGTAAAATGAAATTTCCAAAAGAAGAAGAAAACATATTAAAATTTCAAAACTATAAAAATAAAATTCCAGTGCCGTACGTAGTTTTTGCAGATATTGAATATTTATTGACAGAAACAGATGAAAATAATTGTTATCAGAAACATGAGCCCTTTAGTATAGCTTATTATACACAGTGCACGTACGACGAATCATTATCTGAGTTTGATTCACATTGCGGCAAGGATTGTATTCAATAGTTCATAGAAAGATTAAGAAATTATTCTTATTAAGAGTTATTCGTTATCATAACGTATTACAATCACCAAAACCTATGTTAATGACGAATGCTGAAAAGAAAAGTTTTGATGAAGCAACAGTTTGTCATATTTGCGTAAAACCGTTTACTGAAAATAATGTAAATTGTCGCGATCATTGTCATTTTACATCCCGTTACAGAGGTGCGAGTCATGACTGTAGTAATTTAAATTATAGAAATGCGCTATACATACCAGTGGTTTTGCACAACCTTACTGGATATGACAGCCACTTCATAATTCAAGATGTTGCTCAATATTATAAAGGTCATGTTACATTATTACCAATAAATAAAGAAAAGTATATCTCATTCATAAAAAAGTTTGAAGATACAAATGTGCCTTTACGATTTATTGATTCGTTTCGTTTCATGTCTAGCAGCATTGACAAGTTGTCTAGTTATTTTGATAATGAAAATGAAAGAATAACTCGATCACATTACGAGGATGCAAAAAAGTTTCAGTTGTTTTTGACGTGAACAGCTTATATGGGTTTTCAATGTGTTCTTCTTTACCGTACAGTGATTTTTAATGGGTAAATGAGTTTGAATTATCGACACCCGATGACTTTGATTATGGCGATATTCTTGAGGTTGACTTAGCGTATCCCGAAAGTCTATTAACAGTGCACGCAGAATTCCCACTCGCGCCCGAACACATGACTCCTTCTGGCAGCAAGTGTTTAAAGTTGATGGCTACTCTTTATGATGAAAAGAATTATGTTTTACATTATAGAAATTTGAAGCAGTATGTGAGTTTAGGAATGAAGATTCAAAAAATTCATAGAATTTAAAAATTTAAACAAGCGCAGTGGTTAAAAACGTATATAGATTAAAATACAACTTTGCGACAAAAATCGACAAACGAATTTGAAAAAAATTTTTTCAAATTAATGATAAATTCAATTTTTGGTAAAACAATGCAAAATGTTCGCAAATATCGTGATGTAAAACTTGTAACTAAATTTGAGGGACGGTACGGAGCGCAATCGTTGCAAAACCAAACTTTCGCAATTCAACAATAATTGCAGATGATTGGAATGGAAAAAAAATTCTTTAATGTTCGACAAACCGATTTATATAGGATTTTCAATTTTGGACCTTTCGAAAACAGTAATGTTTGAGTTTCATTAGAATTATATAAAACCAAAATTTAATAACAATGGAAGACTGTCTTATAGCGATACCGATTCTTATTTATACGTTTTTAGCGTTGATAATATTTATAAAAATATGTTCAATTAAAAGTACAACTTTGCGATTATCTTGGACACATTTAGCTGCAATTTTTTTCACGATAAATTTTTGGTTGCTCGTGTGGAAACCTTGCAGATCAACGATGTACTCCATTACAATTTTTTGACTACGCTGTACAAAGGACTTTATTCAATAATACGATCGTGTGAAATTAAACAATATGTAGCAGCGTTAGCAGGAATATTTGCATCCGCTTCGATCTCAAGACGAATGTCAACTGAACCACTTTTTAATCCATCTACTTGTTTGCTACAGTCTAATACAAACAACGGAATATGATCATTAAATTCATTCCGTGACAATAATGGTTCAGGTTCTTTTTCATAATAAGTGCGTTGAAAATTAGCATACATTTCATATATAATTGAAAATTGATACGATGGGAAATTTATATTCAAATTTGCATATGGATAGCATTGAGAATTAAGGTACACTCGAACATCTCGTAATAAACACGTATCAAATCTACTTGCATTTACGGTTTTCAAATTCTTACGTGCAGTTTGGAGACCAAGAATTACGAATCGTGGTTTTTCCAACTGTGTTGATGTTTTCAATACCCACACGTGTTCAGAAGTTTGTGGTAATAACGGATTTTCCAAAAGATTTCCCAAGAACGAAAACTTATTGATATAGATATATATATTGATATCGGCTTATTTTTTGCAACAAATTTCAGTAAATCAATTCTTTGTTCATCAGCAACTTTGATGTGAGGAACAAGCCATTCAATTTTCATAATTTTCACTTTAAAATTTTCGTTTTCTGTTTGTGAAATTGCATTGTTGTCATTATTTGCTCTTACTGATATCAATTCATGCTTAGCGTTCATAATGATACGATGATAGTCTTCAGCAAAGCCCAAAAAAAACTCACCCAATTTCATTATACCAATGAAATTGGCATATACCATCAATGATTTTTGACTAGGGCTCGTTGAAACGTATCCCTTCATGAGGCTAGTGTTGCCAACATTTTTATTGCGATCTATCTCTACACCATTCATTTCATAACGAATTTCTTGGAATAAATGACATATCCCATTATTAACAAAGCTTGTGTGAACAGTAGGACCTGATGAGTCAGCTTTTAATAACCTTCCACTGATATGCAATGAACTCTTGCTTGGTAAAACGTACAAATCTTGTTGTTGAATTGCGATGCGAATTTCATTATTATTATTGAATGATGTTGTTGTATACGGTTGGTGTGAATGAATATCAAAATTTGAAATTGACTCGTCAAAATGAATCGGAGTTTGAATTCTCAGAAGATCTCGTCCTCCTCCTGCCATTGCAAAGAATCAATATTTTCAAGAAGCACAATTTCTTTAATCATAACCCAAGACTTTGCAAAAATTTTGCGTTACTCGATGTTAATGGCTTTATGCGACTTGTTAGACTGACTGGAGCTTACCATGGTTGGTATGTTTTATAACTTTTACCAATTTTTGATCCGTAAACAATACCCATCACACTGATTTTACATGTAAACGAATTGTTATCGTTTGACCTCTGAAATTTACAAGATTACCGTTTTGATCAACAATGCGTACTTGCAAAGTATCTATTGCACTCACGACGACTCTATAGTAAATGATAATATTTGGTTGCACTATTATCTTATATCCAGGAGGAACAGAAGGAAAAAATTCATGAATTGTGTGAACTTGTTGATCATTTATAAATGCATCACTAGTTATATTGCATTCTACTCTCATCGTATTGATCGAGAGATGCGCTAGCATCTCGTCGCCAAGTTGATGCTACTGCACTCTTTTTCCCGAGACTGATAGGGGGGGAGGGGTGGGGGTAATGTTTCAAAATATAATTCGTCATTTGAATTTGCATGTTACATTTTGTTCAATATTTTAACTGGCATGTCCGATGTATGCACTTTATTAGCCGATAAACGACGAGGTAAAAATCCTAAAATTTATCCAATCGAATCCTTTGGCTCAAAATTGACTTCTTCATCACATTTTACATCACATCGCAACGTATTATTATTCGCTTTGATTTCAATTTTGACATTTGAACTTTGTAAATATTTTTCTATATCTCCAATCTCGTGAGATCCTGTTGGTATTTCAATCGTCTTGTTTCCGAAATAAAATTTATTATTTGGGCTATCAATATTTGGAATTGAATTAAAAGTTAGCAATTCCACTAATCCTAGTACGTAGTGTTTGCTCGCATGTAACTCAATAGGAGGAAAAAAATTTGCTTTCAAAGCAGAGGACATGCCATTGAGAGTTAATGTGAAACTATCCAATTTTCAGTTATGACTGAACACTCATTGTATTTACTGACTGTTATATAGAAACTTTAAACACAAGTGTCCACACTTGAAAGTATCGTAATCCTGAAATTTCTCTTAATTGTATTTCACGCTACCAACTCCGAGATAATTCATGAGCTCTGAAGGTGGTTGTAAATTACCAAAACTATCAAAATAAATGACATCCTGATTTCTTTTACAATACGCAACCCAATGCGTTCCAGGACCAACGATGCTATCCAAGTTTACAATAGCAGACTCATTTCTTCTAGTTCTATTTTTTGGAAGTGTATCACGCATAAACACACCATGAAAATTACGGATTCTTAGTTTTTTGGCATATTTAAGCAAATCGATATCAGTCAGAGCTCGATTTAGTAGCTTTACTGGTAGTTTTTTGTCATTTCAATTCTCATACCAGTTTTGTATGGTTTCAAATACAGTCCTTTTCCTATCGCAATCGATTCCATGGATGCATCATGCCGTCGACTCTCATCCAATTGTTCTTTTGCCACATTGGCATCATTCACTGCTTTTGCAATACCTGCAGCACCTCCAGTCAGAGCACCCAGTGCACTCAAGCCAGCAAAAATCGGTATAAGTGGTAAGATTCCTCCAGTTTTAGGTGAAATCGGTATGATTCGAGGTACCCTTACGTTACGTTTACCTCCTGATCTTTTCATTACTTTTCTTGCACCCAAGAGAGCTGATTTCATCGGATTCGTAGGATCTAACGCATTTTTAGCGCCTTTAATCATTTTATTGCGAGTACACCCTTTCTTTTTACATCCTTTAGTCTTTTTCAAACTCATGCCTAATTTGCATTTCATCATCATTGTATTTCCTACTGCAAACGCAGCAATTTTTTCACCAATACTAGAATCTTACGAATGAACTCTTTCGAATGCTTTATTTTCCAAAATTTCATCTGCTTTGTGAAAAAAATTCAAATTTCATCTGATTTTCAAAAAAAATCCCGATAAAAATTATATCACTGCTACTGATGAGAGTAATTATAAAACTACCATTTCATTAACAAACGCTAATGAGATCAATTATAAAGAATCAAATGATATTCGTAAAGATTATAAATTTATCAATGTAATTTCGAAATTCATGAATATAACCGGTAAAGGTCTACCAAAATACATAGTTGCACGAAAACAGAAAAGATCTATCGATTATGTCTATTATGATGATCCTAATGAATTAGTTGAACGTCTACAGTTGTTGATTGCTTCTGAAGCTGCTGGTAATACGAACTATTCAAATGAAATATTATCTATTATTGAAGAATTACGGGAAGTTAATATTATATATTAAGTTGCATTTCGCAATTTTTCACAGTTATATAATGACTATCGATGTGTTTGGAAGACTATTGTTAAATTTACAAGCACAGAAAGGTCCTGCTGGTGTAGGATTTCATTTAACTTCAGATGGTCTTTATGATATGTTACATCGAAAAATTTGTAATGTTGCTGATCCTTCTTTAGAAAATGATGTTGTAACGCTCAAAAAACTTAAAACTGAAATAGCACTACTCAAAAAAGATGAAACCTTTTCGTCTCATGAAATCAGACTTGATATAAATGAATTGAAAAAAGAATTATTATCAGAACCAGACATTCATTATTGAAAATGGAGGACGTGGTGTATGAAATTCATAGGCCTGCGAGAAAAAAATACAAACGAAGGCATTTTGTGATGGAAACGATTGATGATACATGGCAAGCAGACCTCGCAGACATGTCTGCTCACGCAAAAGTTGACAAAGGATACAAATTTTTGTTAATCATTATTGATACATTCTCTAAATTTGCTTGGGCCGTACCGCTCAAAACTAAAAGTGCTCAACACGTAACTGCTGCGATGGACAGTGTTGTACATCAAGGACGCATTCCTAAAAATTTGCATGTTGACAGAGGAACTGAATTTTATAACTCATCTTTCAAAAATCTCATGAAAAAATATAATATCAATCTTTATTCAACGTTTAGTAATTTAAAAGCATCGATCGACGAAAGACTCATACAAACTCTAAAGCGTAAAATGTACATCAAATTTTATTTAAACCACAATCATAATTGAATCAATATTTTGAAAGATATTATTTCTTTTTATAACCACACTAAACATAGAATAATCAGAATGAAGCCAATTGATGTGACTGAAAAAAATGCTAAACAACTGTACAGACAAGTTTATTCTCGTTTAGACGTTGTCGAATTTGAAATATGATTTGAAATAAGATTTGGAAAATATGAAATATAATGTCAATGATAAAGTTCGTATTAGTAAATATAAACATCTATTCGAGAAAGGATACGTTCCATCTTGGACTACCAAAATATTCACTATAACTCAGGTATATATATATAATAATACAACACCTGTAACTTACCTGCTTAAAGATTTTGAAGACAATCCAATCGAAGGTTGCTTTTATCATAAGGAAATGTCATAAGTCAAATACCCCGATTTGTAACTTGTAGAAAAAGTGTTAAAAAAGAAAGGAAATAAATCACTCGTTGAATGGTTAGGCTTTTCAAATGAGTTTAATAGTTATATTGATAAAAAGGATTTGCTGTAATCTTTTAATAAATATTTGAATATACAAGGTTTTTTTATTTATTTTGGTCTTTTCCCTAACAATGACAAAACATCACATTTCATTTTCTGAAATTTATTGATACCTGTTTTCATTATACACACAATAGGTTTACAATACATTTAATTTATTACAAATTTTATTTCTCTGTAAAGTTTGTCACCATAAACTTCCAAGTGCAGTTTTCCATCCAAGGCAGTCTCATTCATGCTATCCAATATAGATGAATCAGCTTCAAATGGTTTCGTCATCCGAGCAGGCAAAAAGGTATGAAATTCTTCACCTTCGTCCAATATGCGTGCCACGACTCTCTCACCATACTCTGTTTTTGCTATCTTCATTTTTGTCACTGGATATTTTACGTTTGATTTTAATTCAATCAATTTTTTCAATTCTGGTAAAGCACCTGCTTTGTTCAAAATTTCCAACTGAGCACTCATTGTATCTTGATTGAATCCAATTTTTTTACAATCAAATTTTGATCTTCCAATTCCTTTAATTCTGATCTCAAGATTTTTTATGAATTTGGTAAGTCGTGCTTTTATTTCATACTGTACAGCACTCAAGTCTGTTTGCATTATGATTCTGTTGTACGAACTGCTTCAATTTATAAACCATCACTTTTTATGTAGAGGGAGTAAACAGACGAAACAAAGTTTCATATTACAATGAATAAATTGATGTCATTTGTATTTTGATCCGCATGACTCATCAAAAAATGATATCATTCCTATTTTTATCATCATGACTCATCGATTCATCATTTCAATTCTGATCATTATTTTAAAATAACATTTTTTGAAAAAAATATAAAAAAATTGTACATTTATTAATATCAAATTGTTCACACTGCAAAAAATTGACCATAGAAAGTGTCTTAATATAATACATTGATGTCTTAATTTCATACACTGGTGTCTCAATGTCAGTCGTTAAATGTCTTACACTAAAATTATCAGTCCACAAAACATTTTTAATGTCTAAAATGTATACATTTTTACCGTCTTAATACTCTTAAGTCGTTTCTAGTATATATATTTCAAGTCGGTAAACTTGAATAAGGCATTCAGAACTATTAAGACGTTATATTCTTGCAAAGTCTGTGTTTCATTGTTTTTGGACATGAAATTATAGAACAAAATTAGCTTATTATTTATTTATTTACCGCTAGTAAAATGATTAAATGATAAATGCAGTGAATTTTAATTTATTTTATCGAAAGTAAATAATGGATTATTTGAAGAAAAGTGGAATATTATAAATAATCTTAATTAGTTGACCAGCAATCAAATGAGGAATGGTTTTTAATTTTCATTGTTGGCAGCAGTACCATTGTATCTATGGGAAGTAGGTCACTTATATATCACAGAATTG
>JAPYZS010002387.1:0-18014 GCA_030522925.1 Trissolcus japonicus
AATTGCTAACCTTTTTGCTCCCAAATTAATTTTATTAATAAAACAATCAATTTGTGTTTCATTCGCGCTATAAATTCAAAAATACTATCTGAAAAGTTTTAAAATGTTCTGATTAATTTAATTTATTTTCTATATAATTCAAAAGTTTGTAGAAGCTCTTTTTTATTTTGTAAGTAAAGAAGTATAAATATTCGTATAAATAAAATTTCGATCATATTTGTGCCATTTATGGAACATATATAGCAGCATATATGCAGCCCATAAATGGAGCCATATATAAATTTCTACTTGGGTAAACGACGATTCCAAAATTTATTATTAAGAATACCTCTGTACATTTTTGGTCAAAACTAATACATTTTTGGTCAAAACTAATTCAAAACTAAAATAGAAAAGCAAAATGTAAAAATTTATTTATCGACAAATAAATAACTAAAAGGGAACCACCTGAGACTATGCGTAAACCGACTATAATTAAATGGCTCCGTGTAAAATGAAATTATTCGAAGCTGCAACATTCGAGGCAGTATCAAAGGAAGACGAGACAAAAAAGAAGAAATTCGATAACAATGTCGGGACAGGAGAGTGTCGGACTTGCATCCTCTTTCAAACACTTATCTTCGCGCCAGCTTCGCTTGTTATGCGTCTGCACCCTCGATGCGACCTGCAAGCTTTCGAGAAACGATAAGGGCTTGCACTTCATACCCTGTGTTGTTGGCAAGTCTGAATTTACACCAAAATCACGTTGTTTTCGGCTCCGAAAATATACGGCTTCAAATGAGAAATGAAGGACGCTGAATATGAAGGAGAGATTAAGTCAAAATGCAATTTAATATATGCTTTCCTCTTTTTCTCTCTCTTCCTAAAGCTGAGGTAACAATTATTGAGTCACAGGTCGAGGAAAACTTTAATTAACCGACCATGAGACGAACCAAAAAAAAGAAAGAAAGAAAGAAAATAAACAGAAATACTTTTGTAGCTGAAATAAAGTTAACTCAAGTAAAATTTTCTTTGATTGCATTGTCGATGGGAACAACGAAGCTATTTACGTATTAGTTGGAAGAGAGAGAAAAAAGTGGCATCTTGTCCGACGTGGTCTTTGGCATGAACAAAAAAGGGGTGCAGTCAATATTTGCATGCCGCGAGGCGATGCCAAGGGTTCTTCAATGGGGGAGACAAGAACCCACGTCATGCACTTGTACCGACGTGGACGTCGTCAAGGGTCGACTTTTAAGAGTCCTCCTTTTGTCGAAGCCGCAAAGTTGCAACTCGCTGCCACGTTTCTTCCTTGAGCGGATCTTGCGATGACGCTGCACAAGATAATTACGAACGGGCGTCTATCGACCGCTACTGAAATAGTAGCAACCAATCATACTTTAATTAAGATGATTACTCAAATAGAGGATTATTGGCAAAAAAGTTGAACAAAAGAAAGAAAATCGAGTTGTTTGGCTGACTTTACTGATTTATACTACTGAAATAAAAATTGAAAATTTAAGGATAAAGAAATTCCCTTGCCAATTTTAAATAATAACAATTAAAATTAATTATCATTCATGATTAATTCTTCAAACAAAGTTCGTTTACGAGCAGATTGATTTTGTTCAATCCAGACTGTAAAAATTTCGTCTCAATCAATAATAAGACAAGTAGGTTATAATTAAGAGAAAAAAATGAAATAAAAATGGAGAAGCAGAATCCGAGAAGTTGGTTGAAATGTTGAGTCGATTCCGATTTGAATATAATTCTAAGGAACGGTGACGTAAGGGAAAAAGAAGACGGAGGAAGGAAGCAAAGGCAAGGCACGCGGGCACATTCAATTATCAGTTGGCCGTGCTTGCTTGTGCAAAAGTTTTTGAATTCGGACTGCAGTGGCTACGGTGGACTTGTTCGATGCAAATAGGATTCGCAAGTTCAATGCAGAGACGGCAGCTGACCCTCGTTGGCCAGCGTGTTTCTCTCCTCGCGGAGTACAGTGTGCCGAAGAAACGAAGTTGCACAAGGCAGCCGCGTTGCCTCGTACATGCGGAATATTCTCAGGAACTGTTTGAAATTCACCCGACGCTCTATCCGCTTTGGGTTGCGTTCCAGTAACGTCCGGGGGATGAAATTGAAAATCCGATTTTGCCACCTTTGAAGCTGCTTTAGTCGAGGATGAATTTCGACGTTAAATCATTCGAACGAACCAGAAAAAAATGAATAAATAAATATAAAAACGCAAACAGAAATGAATCGCTGTGCAAAAGCAGCCGATGCAGCCTGTTCTAAAACAAATATCAAAAATCTACATGCTTGTACATACGTTGCATGTGAACTTTTGATTGCATTTTGATTATACTTTGAATGTAACGAAACCAAAATGATGAATTGTGTTTTTTGATTCAATCAATTTTTTGTAATTTTAGTTTTGACAATTGGTTTACACCTGATGACAGAAGATGAAAAATGGGTCGCAATTTTGGGTGTCATTTCGTCGGGCAATTACGCGAGGCAAAGTAGGAAAATGAAACGCGCGGAGGAAAAATTGAATGAAAATGATTACATCTGACATGAACGCAAATTGGCGACATTACGACGAGCTATCCGCAAGATAGGCTGCCTTGTGGGAAATCACTGCGTTCGCCGGGACAATTTATACGAAACGCTCGGAGGGACAAAAGGAAAAAAATGTTAACGTTACAAATAATGCCCACTTACGACGACATTATGGCCTATTACACGTCGCGTGATAAAACGTCGCCATTCGAATTAACGGATCTGGGGCCGCTTCAAAATTTACGTGTCGCGCGCGACCTATTGGATCGACATGAAACTGAACAATAAAAATAACGTCTTGAATACCAATTAGCGTCGCTTTGAGAGCACCTCGAACAAGCCCCGGGCTCGGTTGTTTCAAAGGCCGAAACACCTATGTACAGTTCGGTTGGTAAATAATCATGACTACCTAATCCCCGCCCGAGTCGTTCAGTTTACGAGCCGGAATAGACCCGGGCTCTGTATCGTTTCTCAGCAAGCCGGTGAATATCGCTGCAAAGTCGAAAGCCAGTTTAATTTGCGTAAACAAAGCAACTGATTACTTGTATTTTGCTAATGGAATAGCTATGTAATTATGACGTGCCTTTGCCGACCAAGTTATAACTAGGATAATATGCAAGTTTCTAAGTAGATTTGGATGGGTACGTAATAGGACACTCTCCGCGGTTATTCCCCAAACCTAAACTAATCTTTATCAATGGCCCAAACAAACGTTCTTATATAAACTAAACTAGGACTAACGTGACATGAGATACTTTCCCCCAAATGAGCGCCTCTTCATCATCCAGATTAAAATCTTCTACTAAATAAGAATTAACAACATTAACAAATTGCATCAGACGTAACAACTCTCCTGACCCTTTTTTTCTTTTTATTCAAAACAAAACTATTCACTATTATTATGATTAAAAATTAATGATTCGATTCGACAAAGAAACAAGAAGAAAACAAATTTCGACACTTTGAAAAAATTTGTTAGGATCGTTTTTTCTAGAAAACAAACAAACAAAAAACAGTAACGAGCGAAAGAAAAAGAAGGGTGGCACTGTGGGTAAATGTTGTGACTTTGTCTTTGAATAATTTATCCTATTGAGGACGGATAGAGATGAAAAATTGGTTATAACATATTCATAACGTGGATGTTTGACGAATAAACGCGGAATAACGTAGTGATTCGTCGGTGGGAACTATCTCCCAAGTTTTTGAAGTGATGCATGCATTCAGAAGCACATTTTTGCGTCAATCTTGACAAAAGCGTTCGGGAATCATTTCCATATAGATTCCTTGTTGCTCAAAGGCAGTCTGAACTCGCGCTGTCTCCTTTTCTCATGCCCGTTTATTCTCGTTGTCGCGAAACCCCGCTGTTCAGGAAGGAAAAGATTGTGTGGAATAAAAAAAAAACTAATCAAACTCTCTTTGTACCCTTACACTGCCGCGCGAGGATTGTCTCCGTTAGGTGAAGGTTGTACTTCCACGATGCGACTTATAGTTACCGCGAGTTTTTATGCCGACAGTTAGTGAAACTAATTTTTGTAATTCGCGATAAATGGAGCAGTTTCGTATTCAACTGCTGGATAATGTCCGAAAGGAAGACGAGACTTCATTAAAAAACTGTCCCAACAACCGGGCCAATTTTAAATATCAAATAATAGTCAAATTGCGCGTTTTAATTGGTATTTGACACTGTATTTTTTTTATGAATATAAATTTACAATAAAAAATACTTGTAGTTGGATTATTTTTTGAGAGACATTTTTTTCGTGTGGTACGTACAATTAAAGAGCCAACTTTTGAGTAATATTTTGGAACTTTGTAAAGATTAAGACAATTGTGAAAGCTGGGTAAAGTGGTTTGGAAAGGGCACCGATAACGAGATGGGAACTGTTGATTAACTGAACTATTTCTCGGATGCTTCTGCGCTTGTCAGAGTCGCGGCTTACGTAAAACATTACAGTGTAGCGAACGGTAAATCGGAATGGTGAGATGCATTCTTGGCTTGCGTTGATTCGTTAATTAACGAGCTGTTGGTAATTGATCGCGAAGTTGAACCATTTGGTGGGAGCCTTTTACAGAGCAGTCGTCAAAATTTCGGACGGTTATGCCGCTTGAATTTGAACAATGCATAATCGTATGGCTGATGAGAAACGTTGAATTCCGGGCGCCCGTTAGCTGCGAGAAAGACAACGTTAAGATGAAGAAAACCGCACGGAAATGCGGGATCGCGGGTGCGGTGGAGTCGCTCGGAAACTCGTGTCGATCTTAATTAAGCGGCAGTCGCAATTGGCTGCCAACGTTATTGACAAGCGTGCGTTCCTGTGGCTGCCTTGGCACAATACGAGTCTAGTATGTGTACATACGCGATTACCCAGTCTTCCCTCCGTCGTTGCCCCCTCGACCCGGGCAGCACGAAAACGGCATTCAATTATCCTGTTCGAATAGGCAGAATGCACCGAATATTGTTGCCACACCCCATTTCGTAACGCGATAGTCTCTGATACACGCCGCCAGAATTCCCCCATGTTTCTTGGTCATGTCCTAGAGCTCTTTAATTATCCACCTCACCTGGGTTGATGCACTGCGCTGAACTGTGTAATTTACCGTAATTCCTATGGTTTGAGTAAACTTTTACACGAACAAAAATTAGGCAACGAAAATTTTGATGGGTCTCCCGATATATTGATCTTTACTACTCGACGTAAGTAATACGAACCAATGTTACGCCCGACACACGAAATTTAAATAATTTCTGGCGCTCCTGGAGATGAAATTTTCCACGAAGAATTGATTTAAAAATAGTGTAAGAAGAAGGAGGGTTGATAATTTTCTACAATTGATAGTATAACACGACTGAAATGGAAAGAAGGAAAAAAAAATTTTGATCATTAGAAAAGTTTCTTATTGAAAATTGAATGAATTCATCAATCACCGTGTAATCAAGATTGCTTTTTCAATTCGTTCGAATCCGATATTAATTTTAGCTGCAATCGCTTGCTTTTCTTTAATAAAAATAATTATTTTTGTAAAATTTAATGAAAAATGTTGTTCATGGCGGCACATAAAAACAGAAAAAACCAAATTAACCATCTTATTTGCCGATTCAACTTGTTATTTTCTAATAATGCGGCTATTTCTCATTTCAACGTCGGCATCTATATTTGAGCGATTCGAATGATTGATTTTCAAGTGGCGTACGAATCATAAGTACGAAGCCCCGCGGAGAATTAATACGAGACATTAAAACGTATACTTTACATCTCGCTGACAGACGAATGAACAGGTTCCCTCGAGAGTTATAAATTACGGCAAATGAATTCGTTCGTGTGTATTTAATCCAACGTGCAAATTAAATTTTCAAATGATTCCGGGGTGTCTGGAAAAAAATTGCGAGACCAACGAACAGGACCGGCGAAAAAGTTGCGAGATAATTGGAATCGCGAAACATTGAATAATTTTATCTCGTAAATTTTTGCCGAGATTGTTGGGGTTTTGTGCGGCGGTTCGTGCATTTCTGACGTCATCAATCTTCGATTAATAAAGCTCTTGCCCGCACGTCTTGCCTGCCCTCCTAAAAACGGCTTTCTCTGTCAGAGAGCCAAGTAATGCGACAATGGAAAGTTCATCTATTGTATTTTGACGTATTGTTGGATTCAGCGAGACACCAACAGTTGTCGGCAGGTACAGATATGATTGAAGAACGTCTTTAAAAAATTGCTCGATTGTCTCTCCGAATCGTGAATTGAAATTGCAAAGTTGGCCATATGAAAGTTTCACAAATCATCGACAGAACAAAAACAGAAATGTCAATGAAAATTGTTATTTTAATTTGAAACCTTCATCGGAATCGATTATTCTTAGCATTAAGTATTCGGGGGTATTTCCCTGGATGAAAATAGTAATCTTTGACAGTTAATCAGAAAGAATTTCAAGTGTCTCAATGAAATCTTCCGTGTCCCACCAACGGACTAAATTAATTTTCACGAACTCGGCGCTTGTTGGTAAAGAGCAAAACGAGTAAATTAAATACTGATAATGCAAGAAAAAAATTTGTTTATCGTTTGGTTAGGAAAATAGCCCATGGTTCGTTGCACTCCAATGAGAACATAATCACTTTGGCGAAGGGGATATAAAAAAATTTAATTATGAATTTGAGCTAAAATAAAACTCTAGTTGACATGTTAATTGCAACAAGTAACAGTGTACTTAATATTCATTGATTTAAATATTTGACTCTGGAGTAATTAATAAAATAATTAATTGCAGACGATTCGCTCGTTCATCTCGAACTTACTTCCTGATTATGCTGCTAAATGAAGTGTTCATTACTCACGGGGAACTCGATTTGAGATAGGCGGCTCGGCGGCTCATTGAACAAATTATCATTTGTCGATGCAGACAAAAATCCGTCACGATTCCGCGACGTTGGCGATCAATTTCCTCATTACACAGGTCAATCGTTTCGCATCGTCGATAAACTTTTGCCCCCTTTTCAACAAGCGAAATATGATTCAGCATTTTTCATATTTTGTTTCTAACGATCACGCTTTTTTTCAATCCCAAGGTTTTCTATTTCTGTTATCGTTAAAAGTATTTGTTATTTTAAATAAAATTTATTTTAAAACTTGATAAAAAATAAAATATTGATCCCACGTATAGTTTCGAATTGATTGGTTAACTCTAACGCCAATGTAATTTTCATTGTTTTGCCATTTTCTGCAAATGAAAGACATATCGATTATAGTTATTAAAGTGATTCTATAATCTGCCTTTTACTACATTATCCGGCATAATTGCCAGAATTATACGGCAAACTACGGTTACATATTCTACAACGTTAAACGCGATCTGCATTAGCACAGGTTTATTTAAAGGTATTTTTATAAAAAATAACGTTTCCTTCATTAATTTTAATTTAATCGCTTGCCAGTTATGAACTTTTGTATAACTTATTTTCAGATGTAAATTTAAATTTTCGTGACTCTAAAACTCTGCAATCTAGCTCAAAAATATTTTCCAACTATTTCGAACCAAATTGTGATATTCTAAAATTTTACATTATATTCTTTTAACTTTATATATTATAAGAAACTTAAAAAATAACGATTAATCCTTTCGCTATACGACAGACGAGATATCTCGCGTGACCAATTCGCTGCTGTATACCGCGCGACGAGATATCTCGCTCGTCAAAAACAACACTGTATACCTGGAGACAAGATATCTCGACACGATTCATGAGATATCTCACCGATTCGGAAAAGGCTTTAAATGCAAATTATTGTAAATAACGAAGAAAGAAACATTTTACAGACAAATTTTTCAATATTCGAAAAAAAGACATTTTTTATAAGGAACGAGATGAATATATAAATATAAATTTCTTTGAATTATCCCGGAAAAAAAGTCGAGGAAAGGAGACCTGGAAATAGTCCTGATTAGGTCAAAATATGTCAAATTTCATAAAATTTTATCTGATTCATGTCTGATTTTACATGACGAGACAAAATTTTGTCGAGTTAAGTCCATTTTCAGGTCTGACCAGACCTGGAAAATGAGTAGATCTGATTGAATTCAGGAAAATGTTCATGTCTGGACCAATAAATAGTCCAAATAAGGAACGCAACACTTTGTATGTAATTCTTATGGGAAGTATTGCGTTGGATAAATGTATATAACGGTTTTGACTGAAAAAAATTCCATTTGCCAGGATGGAAAAAAAACATCGAGTCATTGGGTCGTGTTTCGCAAAAGGAAAAACCACGGGGACATTATTCGGCGGGCCATTAATTGCACGGCTGACACCGCTCGTGGAGAAACTGCATAAGATCGAAATAAACGGCGCGATAATTCGGTCGATACTGACGGGAGTTTTGTAGCAAGCTAAGCCCCGCTATCTATCCTCGTCGTCTCATTTCTTTTTTTTATTTGTTTCTCCTTTTAATTTGTAGACGTGATTTATCATTCTATGTTAATTGCTTTTCTTTGCCTTTCTCTCGTGCGTTTTGCTTTCTTTAGTCGAGCAAATGAACTGCTTGCTGTCCTTTCGATATATGGATTTTTTTACGCGCTGCGCGGCTATTTAATTTTCTACTGCACCGGTAATTATATTTGAGTTGCCGATGCCGGCGACACGATAGAACGCCTCGTCATGCGATCGAGATATCGACATAAATTTGTCGTGTGTTAGAGTAAAAATAAAAAAAAGGAGGAATGAACGACAAAAGATATCGCAAACTGTCGTTCGCAATGAATAATTGGAAAATCCTCGACGACTTTCTCTGGGGCAAACACGTATGCTTTCATTGGCAAACGAGAATCGCTCGTTTTCGTTACACACAAAGTCAAGTATTACAAATGACTTTTTGTCGTGCTCTGAAGCGTTATTCAAAATAACATCCATCAAGGATGAAAATAACGAGAGGAAAAGAAAATTTTTCCGAAATAGAATGAAAAATGAATATTGAGATTAGTAAACATATTGCTTCTGATTACTTAATATAGTATGCAACTTGAACTAAAGAAAACTGAGCTTGGTGATTCCGGGAGATTTCTCGGAAAAGAGACAGTGAGAAAGAGAGAAAGAGAGAGAGAGAGAGCGAGGATCGAGTTCGTCTAACGAAATTGAGGGTTTTCATTGTGCTCATGAACGTGACAGTTTGCAAAATTTTACGTTGGATTGATTTTATTTGCGGCATACACAGAGTAGTGCCACTCAACGGGAAACGTTTGTTTCAATTTTTTTCCGTCAGCGTGGCAGAAGAATTATTTTCCACTTTTCTTGTGGTGAAATAAGAAATGATCTGTTGGGAATATAGTCAGACGTATGGAAAAAAAGAAAAACATAAAATAAAATGCAGCCATCAGATTGTGATTCGCTGTTTTTCTACGGCGTGTTTTTCATCTTTAATCGGATTTATTCAAAAAGCTGCGTGATGTTCAATCTAAATAAAACAGAACGCATTTTCGGATTAAAAAATAAATCATGAGAAAAATTTTTTTTCATATCAAAATGTTTGGTGATGGAAAAAATGAAATTGAGAATGTTGGGAAAAAATAAGAAGCATGGCAATGTAATCTAATTACGGTTCGTTAATCTACGAAGACAGACTCATTTTTCTGGTTTATCCGATTTAAATTGAATCGTCGGTTCGGATCTCGCGAACGTGTTTATTTCTTGCTCTTGTCGTAATCTGCATTAATTTGTATCTTGCGCTCGACGAAAGCCGTGCAAAATTCCAAAGAAGGTAAGAGTAACGAGAACGTATTCTGCGCGAGACTTTTTACAATGTAAATTGAAAAAGCCCTCTATTATAAATAATTTAAATGCATTGCATTCAAGGGAAAACGGTGCGCCAAGCGCTCGTCCTTATCAGAACGCGAATTTCAGTCAATAACTTAGTCCACCGTTACGAAATAGTGGCTTTAGCTTCTGGCCAACAACTTTAACGGTCTGTCAAATTTTTGAATGTTGACTCAATTTTTGTCTTCATCATTTCTATTCAACGAGGAAAAACAAAAATATATTAAAACAATTTAATTAACCTCACTTCATTATATAAATAATTAAAAATTTTGTTTTTTGCAACAAAAAATAATTTTAAACAAATTATTGAGAATTGTTGTCAAACTTCTAACCAACTTTATAATAAACAAATCTGTTGAATAGACAAACATATTTGGCAATTAACAGTGAAAAGAGCTTTGGAGGTCGGAATACGAGCTTCTGGTCAAAAGACGATGCCGGATCAGTGGGCTCATCTTGTCGCTCTTATTATTCATCCTGCGTGCTTCTCTTTTCTTGTCCTAATACGAACGAGTATTCTTCAAACCGGTACGAAAATTACTTCTTAGGTGCCTAATCAGCCAGATTGCCTGCAATTTACCGCCCTTATCTTGTGAGCCCAACCCCTTCAAACTTTCAGACGTGCAATCGTCAATCTCGTCTTTTCAAGACTCACGCTTTCGCCCGTCAAATATATCCATATTCAAAGTCTAATGCTTACAACCTTGTCTCATTAAGATGCTGAAAGAGATCCATATAACAAGATCCGCATTCACGTTTCAGTTCACGTGGTCAACGATGTCAGACTTTGCAAATAAATGATTAGTGTTGGCCAACTGGTGAACAGTTTCGTGTACTTGCAACAAGAATTTCGCGTTATTTGTCAACTTAGTTTTAATTGCTTTCAATCTTGGGGAGTTTCATATCTACAGAGTGTTATGCAAACAGACACTGACCCAAGAGACCTTCCAAAAAAATCATGCATATCGTTGTTGTTACTAAGTAAATGTTTGAAGACGACAAATTTAATTAGAAATATTATATTCATATTGAAATAAACAATTGTGTTTCTACTTGAAACAAGAATTCTGCGTTATTTGTCAACTTACTGGTTTGAATTGCCTTCAATCTCGCGAGTTTCATATCTACTGAATATTACGCAAACAGACGCTAACTTACGAAAACAGACAAGACCTTCAAAAAGATAGTGCACATCATTGACAAATTCAATTAGAAATATTACTTTGAAATAACGTAACCTAATAACAACAACATTTGTTTTTAAAAATTCATCTTATAAAGGTAAATTCACGAAATGTGTACAATTAGTGTATGTCCTCCATCTTTTTTACCAGAAAAGCTTGTATTTTTATAAGCTTATGATAAATCGGAGTGTTTCTTTTTTAGACCACATTGAGAAAATTCAAAGAAACATCACTAATGAATTCATGAATACGTAACATTTATACTACAAAACTGACCGAAAATGTAAGCTCCATGGCATGCCCTGAGTTCAATTTTTAATTGAGTTGTGTCGGCAAGTTAACATATCAATCGATTAAAAACGATCGCGCGACGACAGTCAGTTTAGAGGAGCTATAGAAAATCTCATTTCTCTTTGTTATAGTTCAATTATCATGACTATTCCAATATGAATTCTATTTATTCATGCTGTACGAAAGCAAAAAAAAATATAATGAGCAATAAAATTAAATTTCTTCGTATAGTAAGTTTCAAAAGCTTATAGAAGTCGTAACTGCTTGCACTTACAATGTATAACTTTTTACTATGATTTTTCCAATATGTTTATGAAAATTCATTTGATAGGCTTTTTGCTTTGAATATCACACTAGAGCCACCTTAATTATGATTAAATTACTTTTAGTTTCTAACTGAAATGATATTGTAGGTTCATTGTAGAACCTTATTTTCTTAGAACCGTCTTAATAGGAAGGAGTTTTCTATGGTGATGACGTGGACAGATATTTATTTCATGAAAGATGAAACGTTAGTTCCGTAAAGTCACGTGAATTGAAGAGTTACAACGTTTTATTTTATATAACTCCGTCAGAGATTGTTCAATTCACTTGACCTCACGGGAATAGTAGAAAGAAAAAGACACTCACCACCAATGTTACCAGCGGAGCTCAGATCCTTACCTGTAAAATAAATAAGAAGAACAAATTTTTAGAAAAACAAGCAAATGCGGCCATAGTAAATAACAATCTGATATACGTTGATGTGATCGATGCATCTTACCACTGTGTCATGCACTTTACTTTATAATTTCATTGTAAAAGACAGCTTTTGTTAATAAATAAAGGGACGTGTTGATAAAATCAATTATTTTTGTACTGGCATATCGGAAATGTTATTATACAAAATGTGTAAAAATATTATATTATTATGACACAATGCGTCTCTAGAGTCAAGCCTCTCCCCTATTTTCAAACATTAAAACTGTTAAAATTTTAACTCTCACCCTCGTATAATAATCTTAATTCAAATAGAATATTGTAGTAAAATTGTTAGAAATTAGTTTTATAAAAAGTTATCACGTTTTGATTAATAGCGAGATGATATCATAAAGCGTGTCCACTTTGTTTTGTTATCAAGTTGCGTTTGCATTGGCGAATCTTGCGATTAACCTTATCGATGAGACAGTCTCAACAGACGAACGATGTTGTAATTACGCATTTAATTTATGACTGCTGATAATCGAGCCCAACTACATATGTTTGGGTATCAACTGAAGTTGAACTCATGAGCACGATGCGCCAAAATTGTGAAATCGGCCATTTACGACGATAATCCGAATAAGATTTATAGAATTATTTGGATTTGAATAATGTCCGTGAGGATAAATCGTGCAATTTCGGTGTCGGGGATCACTTTTCTCGAAAATCAGAATTGCCACGCGGAAAACATGACGATTCGGGATTACAAATTCATTTGACGTGATGCGTCCGTATTATGCAATGCATACTAGAGTAGTTACATTATAGAGAAATCCCGAGCCAAGTGGTCACCACCAGCAGGTTGGTAGGATAAAAACTCATACAAGCTTGACGCGATCACAACTGGTTGGACATATGCAAGATTGTGGATCCATTTGCTGCATAACACATGTACTCCTAAGAACACACGGGTGCGCATCGCACGTTCATCCCACATATATTCTGAACATACCCCGCTCTCTTCTAGATTATGTTTTTGCGCATATACTTCTACGAAGACTTCCCATGTCCCTCATCCTTGTACCTAAACAGTCGTTTTTTCTCTATCTCTTCTATATAACTTTGTTTCATCTCAAATATTTTATATACATTTTATATAATATAAATTGTTTCAAAATATTCGAATCACTTAAAATAAACCAACATTTTATCATTGACCTTTATTATTTAATCTATTTTTTCAACAAAGGCAATGTTTATTACAAAAAATAATTTAAATAATACAATTACGTGAGACTACGATTGGGAAGGTAAAACAAAATTTGTTACAATCATTTTGATTTTATATTCTTTTGATGTGTTTATGTCAGAGTTCCTTTAGATTCTATATTGATCTCTCGGCTGACTGAGTCTCATTATTTCTCAGAGCCGGTTTGAAGTGCTTGACAGGTTAAAGCCTCTTGAAAGTTGAATACAGACAAGAACGTTAATGGAATAATTGCTACACAGTAGTCGAGCCTTAAAAAATGTCCGGCAGATGGGGACAGGTGAGATAACCAAATTAGGATTGATGGAGCCTTAACTAGTCTACGCATTTGGTTGACACTCCTGGTGGGACAAAAAGCAGCGAGGATTAGCGCGCCCGTTGCAGTCGGGATCTCCAGCGAATGGGTTGTTGCGTTGCAAGAAAAACTTAAGAAATGTTTTTGTCCCGGCTAGGGGCCAAGTTGAATCGTTGGATGACTCCATTAAACTGACAGAAAACAATGTAGAGTCCAGCGATATCAGATGGCTCGGAGCAGGAAAATGCTCGAGCAATGAGTGCCAAGGATGGTAAGAAGAGAAAAAAAGTCTCATTTGAAAAATAGTTGGCACACTGTCTGTGTGGTCATTAAGTAGTCGAATCGGGTGTTAAGGACCGATAGCTATCAGGCAAGTCAGTCTTTGTCTCGCAATCGTAAAATCGATTCAACATTCACGTCCAATGAAAACGAACAAACTGGCGGCGATTTATCGACACGACAATCTCTAGACGGGGATGCATCTTATGTGTTGTTTTCAGATAGCTTTTTTACTCGTCTGTATTATCTAATTTTGGGAACGGGGGGAGGAGGGAGACAAAAAAAATCACTGATGAAGCAGAGTTGATAAATTTGATGAATGAATTCGTAATTACTGTTCATCGTTCGTGACTTCGTGAGAACAATAGGCCAAATTCGCGATTCAGAAGTTATTCTCCCGTTGAGAACGTTTTCTCTTATTTAAATGCTTTCTAATGAAACTACTTGATTTTATATGTGCGAGACTGCGTAACAGATTCGCTCCTGATGAATTCGTTTTGCCATGCGGTCTGGAGGTTTCAGACTAAATTATGTTTAAATATTTGAACAAAATGTCAGAAAATGTTATTTTCCTAAATCTCCTTCTGAACGTTGCAATAAAATTTTTAAGACCGAAATGTCGAAGGATTTAGATTTTAATTGGAACAGATTTAGGAAGAAAAATTGAGAAGAGACTTGCATGACGATGGATTATGATAATTCAGAGGGAGAGGGGGCTAATGGCTGCTCATTTCTTTGTCATGATCCGCAGACCGCAGACGTTACCAAAACGGAATAAATAGCTCCGTCGTGGCGTATGCAAACGAGCTCGATATTAAATTATGACCAGTCGTTCGTCTTGTGCGAAATTAAACCGCGAACTTGGCTGGCCGCTGATGTAGGACGGAAAAAGCTCGAGTAAGATCGCGTTCGATGAGATTCCTTCGTAGAAATTACTTTTGTTTGTACGGGCGACCCAGTTGCACGTGAAATCACGTCATTTGGCACAAACAATTTTTTCCATTTTGACCGCCGGATTCAATCATACTGCTCGTTCGATTATTCCCCCCCCCCCCCCCCCCCACAAATTTATTATCGAGATCGCAACAGCAAAGTTTGGCTTTAACTCATTTTGCAACTTGTAATGAATTTTCCCGAGGGGATCTGTCGAATCAATTGATTCGTAATATTTTGATTAAAAATTTCCGAACAATTATTATAAAGGCAGTTGAAGTCATTACGACACACGTGGGGTAATATGTAAAATTGGGTTTACACACGCATCCACTCAAAACTATTTCTTCTATTTCTTTTAATTATTTTCAATCTTGAATTTTCAAGTTTAACTTTATAAAACAATTTCAAATTTTATAAGAGGACAAATTTTTTCGAGCGTTACAATATTAACCCAACTTGTCACAATTACCTTGACTGCCGCGACTCTACGTTCTTTTTTTTCATTTAAAAATCTATTGACATAGTTCTAAGACGGTTTCTAAAAATTTGCAAAAAAAGTAATTCAGGACGAGCAGTGAAAATAAGTTGAAATTCTCTTCATCATAAAAACAGAATTGTTACTCTTAGGCGAAATTGACAAATTTTGCAAAGAAAAAGAGACTGAAGTTGGCGCACAAGAAAAAGAACAACAGAAAAGAAGCATTAACAAATGAAAAGCGCGCCTTGCTAAGAATCGCATGTTCGCAACTTTTATGAAGCAAATAAATCACGGGTGTCTTGCATCATCTGAAGTGAGTATTATCCCGCTGATTTTGCAGTTGTTCTCGCTAGTCTTTTCTCCTGTCGTTGCATTCGATCTCGTTTTTCGAACACTTTTTTTGCCCGAACCCGTTATCGTCCGTCTGACTAAACATCGATCGCTACTACTTACGCGATGATTGCCGTCGACTTGTGTGCCTCCACGTACGTCATACTGCACCACAATAAAATAGGCATCCCGTAATGCTCTAATTAGTCCTTCGCATGTAATTTTAGCTACGAGCGTTCATTTGTAATATTTCCATTTAGAACCGGGATCTAATTGCGCGGTCGCTTCAAAAGCCCATTTGTCAAATTTAATTTCATTTTCATTCGACCAATTACGTCGCTTGCATTTTATCCCTTCTTCTTTTTTTTTGTATTATAGGTTATTACGTTCGTCTTCCAGCTATCAGTGTAATTTGAAATGGCTATACAGATTCATTCGATTGTTCAACATGTTTGACGAGCATGTAATATTTTCGAACAAAAATTTCAAAAAAAAAAAAGCAACAAAAAATATCCTGCTCCCAATTGTGAAAGTTTCTTTTTCCTTTTCGAACAACAACAAGAACGCGATTCACTGATTTTTTACAAAACAGAAGAGTCCCATTAGAGAGCGCAGCAGTGTTGCATCAATAACACAAAGCATTTGTTTACTCTGGACAATTAATCCCGAAACCTTTGTCTAGCAAGCCGAAGTCATCGTTTACTCGTTGATGTTGACAAAAAAGAGCATAACGCGTTTTAATATCCTCTTAATTTGATGTTCTTACACGCCCTCTTCTAACTTCATTTAGGCGATTTATTTATTTTTTTCGCAAGAGGAAGAATTTAATGGCAAAGTTCGCTGGCATGCAAAGCCAATCAAACAGCAGAAGAAATCTTGAAATTGACCTGGAAAGTTTACATCTTTGTGTTTTGTTATTTATTCATTATATCTGTAGCTGAAAATAGGCTCATTATTTACACATGAGGAGATAGTTAAATGACCGAAGATAGATAGCAGTTGAATGAGCGAAAAATGACTAATTGAAATTTCCTTAATTCATATTATCGTCAGTAATTTTTAACGTAATGTATGGTTTCTAATTATTTATTTTTAATTTTCATAAAATCAAAAATCTTTCTTCGAGGTCTTTGTAAGGCCTCATCACAAATATATATGCATCATTGTGCAACGCTCTTTCTAAATAACCAAGACCCTTAAGATTATTTCGGGCTATATGGTACTAATACTTATTAATTAAACAACAACAAGCTGCCTCAGAAACAATGGACTTGAAATACAGGTAATTACACGAATTATTCGCATATGAGCGGAGGCAATGCAACATTTCACAGCTCAGCTGCACTTTGCACCAAAACGTAGACTCAACGGTATCATTAACCGTGCGCAAGAGTCTATCGTATTGTTATGCAAGAACCGTTCCAAGTGGAGATTCACATTTGGACGGGATCCGCGGAACGAAGACGGGCCAGCGGTGCTCATCGCCAGATAACGGGTAGCGAAGTAATTTAATGACGCTTCAAACACGGCGTGGAAAATCTTGTTGAGGGTCGCTTTGCAATCTGTACGATGTTTGCATATTTGTGAAACGAGCATGCCATGTAAAAGACGCTCCGGATGAGAATCATATCTGCCTTACTATATTTAGTGAGAACAAACAATCCGGGGCTGGTAGTATAGTCGCGGTTTGCAAAACCCAGCGTCATAACAGACCTCGCGACCACGTAATATTACTTACCCGAAAACGACTGTATCGCAGTAATCGACTGCATTACGTTTTCGCAGTGCGAAAACACTGAAAAACCGTGGCCCCGAATCTCTTTTGTCCGTGAATTCGCTTCCCATTATATTGCACACGCTTCAAAAAGTAATTCTCTTTTTCAAACTTCATTACTGAATTTCACGGTTTTCAAGAAATCATACATTTTATTTCTAAAACAACCGTTACAATTCTCCCCCGGTTGTTGCACGCTATTGTAAACTTTAATAAACTATTTTAATTGTAAATGAAAAATTTGTATCACAACGGTTTTGGTAGTTTGATATTTAATTTGATTTGATAGTTTAAATTTAATCTTAAATCAAAATACTCGCAGAAAAAATCATTTGAGGTAAAGAAAAAAATCGTAAGGCAAGCATTTTAACATCTTGTCAATTTTCAAAGACAATAAAATCTAATGGCAAAAGGATGAAAATGTTGAACCTTAAAATTTTGAGTCAAGATAATGGAATAAAGATTAAATTCTGTTCGGCGCAAAATAACATTGTAAAAAACATACAATTTTATTCAATTGAAATAATATACTTTTATGAATTTTACAGGAGAGTGCAGTGAAATGTAAAAAGTAAACAGTGAAATATTGACAAAGAATGACGAAAAAAAAAGATATTGACCAGTGAAAAGTAAAAGTGAAGAGTGTTCAGTAAAAAGTGAAAAG
>JAPYZS010002387.1:18021-28501 GCA_030522925.1 Trissolcus japonicus
AGTGAAAAGTGAAGAGTGAAAAGTATAGAGTAAAAAGTGAAAAGTGAAAAAAAAGGAGTACCCAAGGGTTAGGTTTTTAGTTGCGTAAAGTGCATTTTCCTACCCTTGTTATAGTAAAAAAAATAAAAGCATACTCTAATAAAAATTCATCAAGGCTCACCTTGTTTATATCTAGTTGCCTTCCAAGGCTAATCAAGGCGAGCCCAGTTAAAAACAAAAAATATACTTTCGAGGGGCCCCTTGAAAGACACTTACAAGACCATTTAAGGGAGCATTTAGGGCGTTTCTCGGGCATGTTACATCTCGCGCTTTAATCATCTTAAAGTGTTTATAAAAGGCCATTTAAGACGCCCTATAAGAGGAACACCTAATTATTTATTTAATTTTTACTAAATAATTAATTAAACAATTTAGTAAATTATTTAATAATTTACTGAATGTTATGCAATTTTGAAATAAAAATTATGTTTTCAGTTCACCCTTTTATAAAAAAAATAAATAATGTATAAATAATTTATGAAAAAATATAATTCATAATAATTTAAATACTGAACTGAAAAAACTTTTCAAAACCTTTCAAAAACCACTTGAAGCCTAGAGTCTCAAAAGATTGAGACAACATTCAAGTTGTCAATTAAAAATCCCTTGATAACGGCAAAGAAATATTATTGTATGCAAACAAAATTGGAATTTTATCCGAAAAGTTACGTATGAATCAAACGAAATTGCACATCATTAGAATATGTAGGGGAAAAAGGAATGGTTGTGAGTGAAATTCCGAGGTACTTCGACACAACTTCACGGCAAATTATTATCTAAATGATACTTGGGGTTTGCGTCGAGACGCAGAAATCAGCCCGAAGATCTGACGCCCCGGCAGTATTCTCAAGAACTTTATGCGGAGATACAGTTTGAGTTACGACGAAGGGGTGCAACTTTTTGTCCGTCGTGTCGTCCAAATCAGAATGCAATAGTTGAGGGGGGTCTTTATAGTCGTGCGGTCACGAAACGCAACGCGCGCGCCTGTCCTAAGTGGAATTAATTATCTGACGTTTTGGCGCGTTAATCACTTTCGATGCACCTATTTGCCATTCTAATTGCTCCGCGAAAGCGATACCTTTCCGTTATAATTCATCATTTCGTTTTAACTATTAATCGCTATTTATGAAATATAATGCCGGCTCGGGATTTACGCACAGCAGCGGTCCATTTATCAGAAGCGTTGCCGCGCGTTCGAGCTTCGTAAGTGATTTGAAATTAATTTTTTAATGGGGCTTTTGGGGATGATTAATTAGATCTGCGGGTGTATTTTCGAAACGCCGCGCCAATTAAAGGGTTGACCAAATCAATTCATTCCGCCAATTTGGCTAACTGTTTCTATCAATCCGAGCGTTATTTATAACCGCTCGGATTTCCTGTGAACAATTCGTTTTAGACAGAATTTTTTCAAACATTAAGAAAACTGTTTTAAATAGTTTTTACGAATTTCATTAATCACATTTTTTTCGATTAGAACTGAAAAAGGTAAAAAAAATCTACTTATCTACTTATTTTTTCGCGTAATAAATCGAATTCTATGCAGACCGAGTTACATGTTTATTTGTTATTTTTTGAAACGTTATCTAATTTATTTACATAAATCGAATTTCAGGCAGATCGAGTTCTGTACACAATATTGCAAAATTGGAATTTTCGATTTCTGTTTTGCGTGTGAAAGGTAAATACTATATATTTTCGTCACATATGCACGCCAAACCCCCTTTTACTCTCTCAAAAGAGGGAGCAAAATGAAATTTTCTCCCTTAGAAGCAAAACCGCTGTCTTGGGCGCAAAACTTAATTTTGCTCCCTCAAATCTGTTTTCTTTTGCCAGCATTTGTGAGGAAAAGTTTTGTCTGTAACATGGGAACAAATAGCTTTCTGCATGGTTCCTAGGGTGAATTCGCACCCTCGACAAGACCTTGGACAGCCTTCGGTAGCCCTCTGCCTCCTCTCAGGAGTCACTTCACCCCAAGAAGTAAAAGCTTGTATCAAGAAGTAATAATATATTTTGCACCCTTGTTGCAAAATATACTATTTTCCGTGAGGGCGCCTATATCAAATGCATATAGCTGCTCTATTTTGTTCAATCCCATTAGGTGAAATAGCTCGGGGCATAAGTGAGCGTGCGTGGAGGGGGCCAGGGTTCGCGCCCAATTCCTGCGAATTCGATTTCTCTGTGTAGATACGCGAAAATACTATTTGAACATTTTAAAAAAATTGATACGGAGTTTTGGGCATAATTACGACGATACTGGTCAAATTGTATTTACCATCACTTGATTTTTCGTAACAAAGAAACAGGTGGGTGAAATTGAATCGTATCGCTAGACTGTGTGTCATTAGTCATGGAAAACGGTATCCAAGTAACGCGCAACGTAGCATCATTGAGCCGCGCATTTCTGCCCATTCTGCATGGTTTTTATACGCCCGTTATAGCCCATCATTGACGGCTTTTCAAAAGGCTGCATCGATCGAGCAAGAAGAAAAACCGTTAAATTTTAACAGGACAATGCGAAATTGGCGAGCGCGCGCACCCCGTTTGTTCGAAACGGGTGCGATCAAAGGCACTTGAATTTTTCATTACATTCCATGGAAAGTACATGATTTTTGTGTTAACGAGTAGGCATTATGGTTGCGCAACCGTTTACTATTACCTCGCTTGTATCACCAAGTGCATGTTATACGTACCTTTAGTGCCTTTTGTGAAAATAAAAAAAAGTCAATAAAATAAACATGCGACACACAAAACACAAACGTGGCACACATTTTAATTTTCCCTCGACTCAATACAAGGTTTTTTGCGCGTTACCTTTCAATTTTTTCTTTCTTTTTATATTTTAAAAAAACGTGTTACCGCGGATATGATATCGAAAGAAAAGGAAGAAAATTTAGAAAATAATTGTTCTCAGAACTTGTTACACTTTTTTCTTTTTTGTAAATCAAAGTTACGAACATAAAAAAATTTGTTGACGACAGAAAACTTTTTAATGGATCAAAGGTAGATAAATTGGTAGATAAATTTTATAGCTTAAAAATTGAACAGTACAATCACTTCAGAGAAAAAAAATGAAAGCAATAGAAAATTACACAGAAAGAAATGAAGCACTAATTTTATTAGTGCACCGAAAAATTTTATGGCAAAACGGCCTACTACAGAATATTTCTTAGGTATCAAAATTAAGTGATCAAAAATAAACCAAGTAAGGCGTTTATAGAAAATCCCATGCCACAACCACATCCGAAAATCGTATTAAGCTTTCACCAGGCGTGACCGGGTGACATGACTTACCACACGAGGGCCACATTGAAATTAAGCGTTAAATTCCATCTTGGGCCAGTCAAGGAGCCCACATGTGAACCTCAAGAATGTATGTAATGATATATAAACAAGTTGAAAACATCTCATGGCCTTAGAAAATGTTAATGTGAAATTTAATAGCAAATTAACATTTTTTTTTAAACTGTGATACTGGACAAACTGAACTTAATTTTTCATGTTGCGTATTACGGTCACACTTTTACTGCGAAATGTAGTAAAAATTACTGGTTTATTCCTTTGCGTGTACGAACACAGAAAATATATAAATATTTTGTGTTGATACTTTTCATAGAAATTTCAGCAAAAAAATGTACCAAATGAAATGTAGCTGCGCATTTTTATACAACTTTTATTTTTCAAAGTCGCATACTTTGATTTAAAGCGTGGAATGCGAGGGAAAGACTATTAGAATAGAAAAAAAGCATAGGCGCAATTAAAGCGCAACGACTGCCGCCAGAACAGGCACAATTTATTGCGCGTGACGAGCCGTTTGTGGATTACAAAATCATTTTGAGCTTACGCGTGTAATCTCGAGTAATGCGAATGCGTCGTCCGGGTGAAAAAGTTAGAAAAAGCGTCTCAGCCGTCACTGACTGTCAGCGTAAGAACGTTTTAATTACCGCTCGGCGAAATTAATCTGCCAAATTTTTCCAAGACAGGCTTTTTTTAAAAGAAAATGAAAGATTAAATTTATACCCTTGTCGGCCCAGAGTAATCACTTTGCGGCGAGATGTTTCATTGTCTTTGGAACAATTTTTTAGATTAATTTTGCAGCATTCAACACTCCGACAAAGTCAAAATTTCTTATTAGAAGAGACAAACATTTTGTTAAAACAAATAAATAAAACAATCAAAAAATAAATTCGAATCCCACCTCAGAACCAACAACAACCTTAAATTCATCGGACATTTAAAATTTCTAACACTGACTATAAATCATAATAATAATTATCTAAAAATAATAACGTAAAAAAATTATCAATATAAATAAAGTTATCCAATTTTATAAATAATTTGAATAACATTGGTTTAACTGTAGCAAAAAGAGTTGAGCCAACGTTGGCTAGCAATGATGGGCCGACGTTTCATCCCAGAGTTTTACCATTTCTGGACCGAAAATTGGCAGCGAAAGTTGACTCTACTTTCACAACATTGGACCAGACGTAAATTTTTACGTGGGTAGTGTCTTAGTAATTTTCGCGAGTATATGCGTGCGCATGCTCTGTGTTGTTAGCATAGAACTCCAATATCGTGAACGTTCACTAAGACCGATAGCTCAGGGAATTCGTCAAGGGCTCGCGCGACCAGGTTCCGGAGTTCAAAACCTGCCACGGACATTTTTACTGTACCAATAAAGAATCGAAATTAAATGGAAAGACTCATCAACTTGAAAGAAAATCGACTTCGAATCAAAATAAAAAATAAAAACAAATAAAATAGCATTCCAGCGAATGTTGAGTAAAAACTGAAATTTTTTCAAAAATATGAATGTAATAAAATTTGTGACGTCATTTCTCTTCGTGTATTTAAAATTGTCGGTTAGAAAGTTTTTAAATAATTACAGGGGCTTCTTCGTGAAGGGCTCGCAATTGAGTCCGATAGCGTCGACGAGGTACCGCACGGCACACCACTCCAACGTGTGCTATTAATGGAAAAAGTTTACTTTTATCTTTTAAACGCTCCGCAACACTACTAATTTCTAACTTCCAGCATTACTTCTCTACGCTCTTGTCCACCGCCCACCTTAGACTTTCTGCGTTACTGGATCTCACGACTTCAGTCTCTCCATTCTCCGTAAAGAATACGACACTTTTTTCGTCATGTATTTTTATCGTAACCCGAGGAAGCAAAATGTAATAAAGCCTTTTCGAGTGAAACATTTGAAATTTTGCAAAAACGTTCAACCAACAAGACAAAACTGGTACGGATAAAAGAACCACTGCAAAAAAAATAAAATAAAATAGAAATAAAATTTACATCTCGCGTCATTTCGTAACTTCTGTATCGATTATAACAAATTAATGTTTGTTTCAATACGGAAATGATATCTGGAATCTATCGATTATTAAAATAAATTACGGGAACTAATAGAAACGAGGATATAAATTAAATGCGCGTTATCGGATAGAAGTTGTGGAGATATTGTTTGTTGCGTCCAGTTTGCCAACAATGTTCCATAATTCACGCAGAAACAAAACTATTGAACGGAATTATACGGTTGTTTTTGTTACTCCCTTCCTCTCTCCTATCACTCTTCTATCTCTCGGTAAAATTGCCAAAATTCGCACGGGATTTTCTGTTTCGCTTCGTCTGTTTATAAAAAAAGTCAACAGAAGATGAGTAAAAGTTGAGGTAATGCCTCAATAAGGAGCGTTTAATTCTCAAACATCTAAGATCCGCATCAGAACTTAAGATTTAACGGTCGGTTAAATTTAACTGACGGATTAAAAGCGACACGGTTTGATGCCTGTCGGAAAGATCCCTTGCACTATGCGATTAACAAACTTTTTTATCTTGCTTAAAGTCGAAACAGTATTACTTCAAATTGTTAAGATCTCTCTACAATTTGCATTAAATTTATATGCTAAACATTTAAAAAAAAAATATTCGCGTTTTGGAAAAAAATTGAAGCAGTGTCACCTGTGTTCAATTGTTCGAACTAATTTAGGTTAACAAGAAAATTAATTCGAAATTTTATTTAAAATGTTCAAGTTTTTTTTATAACAATGTTTATGTTTGACCGTCGAACTAAGTCGAATTAAGTCAATATACGTTTGTTTTACTTCAATTTTCAAGTCAACTATTTTTACAAATCAGTTTGTATTTTTTAAAATTATTTATAATTATTATTTTTAATAAAAAAATGTTTGCCTCAGAGCAGCCATTTTAAGCCACGCCCATACAGCCCAATCAAGAAACTCGATACAAAACCGATTTTGGCAATGTAATTATCTCGAAGTGAGCAGTTTTATTATGATTCTCACAAGTGGAGGTATTAGTGTAATAACATGTCCCTCCAACTTGTGTAACTGTGGTATAATATTGCTTGAGGCGCTATGTAAACCGAAATTGTGTGATCGCAATATAGAACGTCAGGTGAAATCACTGTCTCACATCAGTCTTAGCAGTTCCCGTCATAGAGAACGTGATAGGGCGTTGCATTAAGATGTAACTTATTTCCCAATAGATTTAGTATGCTCATAATGGAACTCACGTTACAGAGCAACTGAATTCGATAATGATAATCACAGGATTGACAATATTTTCCCATGCCACTTTTTTGTAATCCAATTTTAAAAAGTAGCTTAAAAGAATTGAGAAAACAGAAAATTAATGAAAAATGGTCCCTTTCAATTAATTTTATTTATTTCCCACAAAAAACTAGACATCAAAATAATAAAAAACAAACAAATCTTGGGGCTGCAGTCTTTTATTAGAAGAAAACTAAGAAAAGCGACTCTGGGCTATGGGAAGAGAGAGAGAGAGCGAGAGAAAGAGAGAATTAAATGCTCGACAACGTGCAGGCAAGGGAAGAAAAATAGAAAGAAGATTAACTCTTTGTCTACTGGACCACTGCAGCACTCCTTTGTCCATGTCGAGTACTTCGTCGCGACACCCTATTTTTAACCCACAGTTTTTCCGACTCCGCGTAGCCGACTTTCTTTTCTGTCAATGCCGGTCAATTTCAAACTGTATTCATACGCGTACATTCATACGAGAGTTGCTTGCAAGCGGATGCACAATGTTCCCGGACACATTTAATTTTAACTGCAATTATATGACTTCCGTACACTATGTCCTTCTCAAGTATTCATTTTTCAAACATGATGACATGTGTGTTCAAAATTGTTAAATTCATCCATTTTTTAATAAAACCTTAATTATCCTCTTTTTGTATTTTTCATTCGTCGAATGAGGATGAGGGTAAGGGAATTTCATTCAAATGTTCCACTTGGCTTTTTTTGATTTATTTCTTATAATGCACGAGTGTGAGTGTTTTGAATGTATAAATTCATTAAAAATTCTTTTATTAGTCTTTCGTACTCAATTATGAAATTGAAGAACAACATGGAAAGCTACGAAAACCAAAACCTTTTTTGATTTTTTGTCTTATATTTGTTAATGTTTTTAACAAATTTTTGTACTTTTCTAATTAAATTTTTTTATAATTAAAAAAGATAATTAAAATTTATCCATTTATATAAAAATTGTATAACCAAAAATTTTTTGAATGTTTCATGCATTACCCGATATTGACTCGGGTGATGCGGACCAAAGGGAATCGCTGTATACTGTCAATGCTTAGCAATAAGAGAGACAACAGAAAAAAAATAATAAGTTGCAAAAATGATACAGAATAATTGTTTTAAATCAATTTCTAACACGAATGACTTTTTTATTTAACAATTAATTGTTCGAATGAGTTTCATAAATCCAATTGAATAAATAATGCAAAAAGTATGCTCAAAACTCATGCGAAACATTGGCAACACTGCATAAGATGGAGTGCGACTTTCGCTCTCGTTGGCAGCATTGGATGGATCATAACCTCACTTATTAGCACTTCAGTTTACCGGCGTGCTTTTCGCGTTTATCGCGCGCTTAGCAACGTTGCCACGTTTCAATGGCATGTTCATCGGACCATCGTTGTGTCGAACAGAAATTAATAAATGTTGTATAACCATACCATACGGTAGAAGTTAAAACTATTTATCCTATCATAAACATTATTACACTGAGAAAAAAATTATAAAAAAAATTACTATAACTTCTTGCAATCCAGATATATCGTGCAACATCTAAAAATCTGACTATAAACTTGTGATAATTTTTACTATATGTTATAGTAATTTTTATAACAAGTTTTTTCTCAGTATATGTATACCGATGTTTATAAACTTCTCTGAGTTGTACATGTGGCGATATCTTTAAAAAATAGGTTAAATAAACAAGACGTATATTTTAAGTAGTGACGTCCGTTTTTAGTCAGCCTAATGAATGCAAAGATCCACGCCGAAATTACACGATGCTTTCGATTACCCCAAAGTCAGCGGATACAAGCAAACGCGAGCACGAAGGCGCGTCACGTCACGCGCACACACGGATATTCATACGGTTTTGTTTATATGGGTACCAAACAGTCTCGGCCGTCCGGACGAAGTCCATAAAGGCTGATTTACGCGTCGGATTTATGAAGATCGTTCGGTTTTGTGCCCAGTATTTCACGAGTTTTGCGCGTGCCAACTTTACATTTTCTTCTCGGGTTAGATTTTTTTCCTTCCCCCGTCGCGTTGTTGCCATCGTCGTAAATCCATCAACTTTATCACATACATCATTTTCGATTCACTGGCATGAGCAAACATTGTTCCTTACAACGGCTTTATTATGAGACGTTTTTCGTAATAAAGTTTTCATTCGTTATATCACGAAAGTGCAAAAATATATGTTCACGTTGTTTTTGTTTTGTTGTTTTTTTATTTATCGATTGATTTTATTAATCTAATAAGACTTGAAACACGAACAAAAGGCTTACGTAAATTTTGTTTATTCATATATTTAAATTATTATCAGAATTATTGAATAAAATTAAATAAAAAATTGATCTTTATTTTAGCTTAAATTTTATTTGTACTTTTATTCGTATTAATATATCGAGATTTGATATATTGCTTTTGTATATTAAAACTAAAATCTAAGACAATCCAAGTGTTTCGTGAAACAGAAATGAGTTTATTTTATAAAACGAGTCTTTAGAATTTAATTAAGATTCATATTACAGGCTGAATAGTGTATGATTTTTGGTATAGACGAGTTATTTCTTAACTGATTTTCATGGGCGATAGACGTTTGATTAAATCTTGTCGTTTTATTTCACATCAACCCATAATTTTAATAAATTATTTGACTTTTATAAATTGCAATTAATATATTGATTGTCATAAGGTAACACTGAAGAATTAACAAATTGAAATTGACACGTCAGCAGCCGAGTACCAATCCCGTCATATTTTTAGTTAACCTCGTCGAATTCAGACATTCCTTTCAAAGCCATTTTGTATCGCGATGTAAATTAAATTTGTTTTTAATAGAGTGAGATTGTAAGTTCGATACGAAAAAAAATGCTGCAATTCAATCGGCGATTCTTCGAAACACAAATTTAACTACACCGAAAAATGGCAAATAGTCATCTGCAATAATTGCTAGAGAGTCGAGATTGAATATTTTTTCACTACCCATTTTTTACGGAAAAATGTTATATTTAGAGGAATGGTTCAAAAACATTCCAGTTTGAAAATCAATTTTGAAACGATTTTTGCAGTAAAATAGCAGACACTAAAGAAAAGCACTCACGTAGGCAGTTTACGATTCTTACATTGACAATATCTGAAGAGCAATAAATACCGAGCACTCTCCTACAACCCCCGGTTTAACTGTGACATATTACGGGCGAACCAATCGTAAGGGCTCGATCGCATTGATGATGCCAGTCTTCCGCAATTTCCACCTGCACTACTTTTTTCCTACCTCGCGCTGTATTCCCTCTATCGTTCTCATGCACTCGAAGATATGCTCATTCCAGGATGACTTCGATTATCTACCATCAAACTCGTCGCGATCCTAGTAAAAGAATTTTTATTTTTAAGCGTTTTATCATTATTTCAACTCAATTCAGTTTTACTTCACTCAGTCTATTGCCATTTTGAAATGTTGAGTAATTTCTTTGTCCCTAAAAAAAAGTAATAGTAATTATAATTATAATAATATACCGAATAAATAACTACAAACTCGATATTGTCCAAAATGTCACTGGACACATCAAGAATAAAAAATAAAAGTAAATAGTGGGCTATTTACTGGTAGGTATGATTTAATGGTAAGTGTGAATGTATTTTTAAGGTGGTTCTAGCGTGATAGTCAAAGCAAAAAGTTTATATTCTGAATTTTTATAAACAAATAGGGAAAATTATATTAAAAAATAAAAAGAAAATCTTGAAATACTAAATTTTTTGCATGTTTAACATTTTTAATGGTTTTTAAGCGATTCTCATGTTTCGTGAGTATAAACTTTTCAACTGGATTGTATCGAATCGACCAATCACAATCAGCCATTTGGAACTTA
>JAPYZS010002388.1:0-22057 GCA_030522925.1 Trissolcus japonicus
GTGCAGTATAAAAATCCTGTTTACTACCCTTATTAACTCCACGATCCGTCGCTCTCATTAGTCTCCTTTTTCGTTGCAAAATTATCATTATGTAACGTTTTTTTTTTCTCTCTGAAAAACATCTTTTCAACGATTGATAATGAAGTACACTCAAACACAAGCGCAGCTTTAAAAATTGTTGCATTTTTATGTATAATTGGACGTTCACATGCTCGCAAAGTCATCGCCACGGAAAGTTGCATCAAGTTACAAATTACAATTTTTTTTTATCTCGCTTTATTTACAATTTTATAACCGTTCAAAAGAAACTTGACTAATTAATTTGTCTTTTGTAAATACTCTCTCGAACGTGCAATTCTTCGCTATGAAAATTCAGCGTCGCAAAATGATTTATAGGAAAGTTATAAGTCGAGTATATATAAATTTGTAACTTCGCGGCTTCTTAGTTGTAAAATATTAAATTTGAAAATCTCACAAGTATATCTCGCGTAGAATAATGTGACAATGTGGAGAACAACTTCGTGGAGTTCAACTTTTGAATACCGTGTAATAGATTTAAAAGCTGATTTATTACTTTGATTAAGTCGTGTCTGCTGAAACAATGACTTTATTCAGATCCGAAAACTTCGGTTGGAGTAAACGAGCGCAGACAAGAAGCGAGTTATAACAGAAACACTGGCGAAACAAAATGATTGACAAATAAAATTGAAAAAGGGGGCATGGTCAGCTACCAAAAAAACGCTCATTGTTCGGTCTTCCATTATCATGTTGCTTTGTTAAACAAAACTAAGGATGTACGAGGACACTTCTCGTTTGGTTCAACGTACAATTTCTGAAACACATAACAAACGGTGCTCACAAAAAGTTTCTTCACAAAAGAAGAAGCCTTTCTGTTTCTTTATCTATTTTTTTTTAAATAAAATAAAGTTACATCACCACTACTTTGCTTTACATTACAATTTATTTCTTATTCAGAGTTACATTTTTAAATGTATGATTTTTCATAGACGTAACAATTGTATCAAAAATTATATCTTCCCAACCACAGTGCCTAGTGTTACAGCCAAAAGACGTAAATAACAAGAGAAAAAAATAGACTGAAGTGCAAAGTGCAAAAGCGTAGGACAAAAAGTTAATTTACATGTTAATTTACAAATTGCAAGACTTTCCGGAGATGCTGATGTGTTTGCCGAGTTTGCGAAGTCTCTCGGTGAGTCTTCGGCCAAGCTCGACATCTACCTGGGCGAAGTTGCGCACGGCGCGCTCCACGATGAACGTGGCGGCGTGCTGCAGATGGTTGGACATGTTATTGACAAGTCGAGTTTTTGCAGCCTCGTCCAGCACGTTGTTCCAAAAATCGGCCGCCTGGCTGAAATTGTCCTCGTTCACTGGCTCGTACCGGTCGACGTCGCCATAGGTCTTGAATGCCGGAGCTCGCACAGCCGGGGATTCCTGAGGACCAGCAAAGCTGTTGGGAAAATAGTTGGGCGCTCCGTCCTGGTTGTGCAGGGTCATAAAACCGTCACGCTGGTAATTTGTCGTTGATAGCATCTGAAATAGAGGAGCGATGATTAATGTTCATCTTTCAGTTTCATGGCTCAGACAAAAAAGTTATGAATCAAAGTAAGGACTTTGATGAGATCAGAAAATAGCTCTTGAATGGAAAGTCAATTTTGAATTTACATTGTAAATGAAAAGAGAACTTTTTTTGTATCAACCTTGTAAGGACAGTTGACTGGAAGTTGAAGGTGGTTTGGTCCGAGGCGATGCCTGTGGGTGTCGCCATAAGCGAACAAACGTCCCTGCAGCATTTTGTCAGGACTTGGCTCGATCCCAGGTACCATGTGAGCTGGATCGAATGCCAGTTGTTCGACTTCGGCGAAGTAGTTTTTCGGGTTCCTATCTAACACTAATTTGCCAACTGGGATCAGAGGATAATCTCTGTGCGGCCAAACCTGCAACGAAAAAACCCTCAAGATGAAACAAAAAAAACTAAAGGAAACGTAGGCACGAGTCTTCGGCTCATCTGCTCCGAAGCATAACTTTTATTTCGTTTCTCTCGTTGAGTTGAGACTTAAAAAATCGAAAAGGATTTATAACTGTGTACCTTCGTTAAATCGAATGGATTCCACTTGAACTTATCCGCCTGACTCTGTGTCATAACTTGAATAGACATAGTATAAGACGGGTAATTTCCTTTAGCGATAGCATTGTACAGGTCTCGAATCGCATAATCCGGATCACTTCCGCTCAATTCCTCTGCTCGCTCAGCAAGTATATTCTTAATACCTTGATCGGTCTGCGAAAAGAAAAAAATAGAGTAGAATAAATAATTGATTAATTGTATGAATTATTAATCAACCAGTTAAACTTCACTGATCCTTATTTGCAAAAAAGATTTGACCGAAAAAACAATCGGTGCTTAGTTATGAATCGACACTTCTGCTTTATCTTATCGCAAAGGTCAATGAAAATTTGCAGATTCATAACGATGCAAACATTATTGCAATGGATTTTCATTATCCTATCACCGTAGCATTTTTCTATTTAGTTTATGAAAAAACAAAACCTTCTACTCCTACTCAGGAAGTTATTTTTCATATCGTATATTGTATTTAACTATGACTAAGACTAATATTTACACTTTACGTTGCATGATTATTTATAACAGTTATCTAATGCATAATTTATCGTTCACCTTGTAATGGAATTTGCAGTAAACCACTTCGTCGTTGCAGTTGACAAGTTTAAATGTGTGCGACCCGTAACCGTTCATGTGACGATAACCATCCGGAATTCCTCTGTCCCCAAATAAAATCATAATTTGATGAGTCGATTCTGGTCTTAGAGAGACAAAATCCCAAAACATATCAGCATCCTAGAAATTAAATCACACCTTCAGTATTCTGACAAAATTTGTTCCTCGATATTGCAAAGAAACTTAAAAACTAATTATCAAAGAATAAAATAAAAAAAAAACAAATTAAAAAATATAATAATAAAACTGTGTAAAATAATAATGAAGTGGAATAATGATATAGATAAAACGTTTTACCTTGAGGTGAGTGGCAGGATTTCGTTTTTGTGTATGAATAAAGCTGGGGAACATAAGTGGATCCTTAATAAAGAAGATTGGTGTATTGTTGCCGACCAAATCCCAGATTCCTTCTTCGGTGTACATTTTCACAGCGAATCCTCGGGGATCCCTAAAAAGGACGTGTTTCCAATTAATTATTTCCATTCGCGAAACCGGGCGAATTTCGTTTTGATAGCCACATCCGACTGCGCAATTTATTTTATTATCATTTTGCAATGACTCCTCAAACGGAATTAATTAATTGTTTTACCATTGTTCTCGCGGTCATACGTGAATTCATTGAGTTAACACAAATTACTGGACAAAGTTAACGGCGTTAGACACCAACTACTAAATGAATCACATGGGTAACATGTAATATTATCTTTCGCAAGCTTTTTTCGACGCTTTACATTTTTATATTTCAAGCCAATTAGTAATTTCAATTGACATCAAACAAAACCCAGAGTTCCCAATTTCACTCCTCGGGTAATTTATTTGTTTGAGTCATTTCATCCGACTCTTGAATTTTTTTCAACACTTTTTTCAGATTTCCAATTATGTCATTTTTTTTAATCTCATTTCAATTACACAATGTTTCTTAACATTGCGCAACGTTCAGTGAGGCATTCGAAAATGAATTATTATTAGAAACTGATCAGTTCGCGGTAATTTAAATATATCGGGTTCCAAAATTAACCAACGTTGTGCAATTAGACGTAAATCATGTTCAGGTCTGAGAATTTTTCATGATGCACATTTTTCTCCATTTTTCTTCTATTTTTCCATTTCAAATTGATTCAACAATTAGCATTCAAGGTTGGCAATTTAAATATGTCTACAAGACACTTCCATCTGTGAAATTTTTTTTTCTTCCATCTGCTTGTTTAGAACAATGGATTTCTAAATTGTGGATTTACGCGTTTCAAAATCCGTTCAGGATTTGGGGCTCGATGCTCGAATTTTGTAACCAATTGTACCTGACAGTGTCGGCGGAACCACTTTCACCTCCGACCGTGGAAAATCTGACGGCAATTGGGGTCTTTTTGCCAATCTGCGAGAAGACTTTAGCTTTGCTGTACTTGGAGATGTCATGGGTCACTTCGAAGTACCCGAAAGCACCTGCGAATAAAAAAGGTTTCATCTCATTAGTTTTGGCGCTCCGAAATTGTGAATCCATCCCACTGAACTCCAATTATCTTTCCAGCTCGCTTATCAGATTGTCCTATTGTTCATTATATAACAGTAGCTTATTATTGAAATCACTTTTATCGAGCAATCAAGATAATTGAATTCGAAATGGGTTCAGTTGTAGATTATCAATTTGTTGTCAATTCGATTTTGTTGTTTGTTTATTTATATTGTAATAAAAGGGTGTTTATTTTACCTGCTCCTTTTGCGTGGACAACTCGTTCAGGGATCCTTTCCCTGTTGAAGTGGGATTGCTCGTCCAGGTAAACATAATCCTGCAGGAGGACGGGACCTCTTGGACCAACCGTGAGGCTGTTGGTCTTGCTTGCAATCGGGGCTCCATTTCCAGTTAGAAGTACTGGACATTCACCCTAAAATTTAATATCAATTTGGGTAATGGAAAAACTTAAAACAAATTTGACATTTTATCAGGATAATTTTGTTTATTTTTAATTTCGTAGGTTTGGGTAATGGAAAAAGTTTAAACATAAATTTGTTATTTTATCACGATAAGATTGTTTATTTTTAATTAATAATTAATGGATGGGTTCATTTTTAATTTTATAATTTTCATGCTAGCTTGAATTTTCCATTGAAAATAATTCCATGATCAATTAACAAAATATTCCATCGTTTTTATTTCAGATTAACAAATACAAAAATATGAATTCAAAACATGCTAGAATAAGTTTAACGTTCATCATTTTAATTTTTATTTGAGTTTAAATTTTTAATTGAAAACATATTCAATGAACAATTCAAAAAGAATGCTCGGTTGTTTTATTTTAATTGGCAAATGAAAAAAAAAACGAAATTGCATTTTTTTTGTTCATCATAAAAGATGACGTTCAAACGACCAAATCAATTACATCTGAGTCATTTTTATTTCAACAAAACGTTTTTCGTTTGCACAATGATCAAAAACAATGAAACGCATTACGACTCGAAATCCGCGTAAATTTTTAACGAACATCCCTTTTTTAAATTAAACAATAAAAGTGGCATCGATTTTGCTTCATATTTCCCAGGTCGAAGGTTTTCATGTTATAAAAATAATATATGGGTTGAATTCGAATAATCATATAATAATTCTGTTCATACAACATTTCAATTTGCTTGACGCGAAATATAATTATATAAATTTTCACAATTAAATAAATTTCACATGTAACAAGTTAACGAAAAACGTTATCGAAAAAATGCAATGTTAATTGATATTTTTTTAATTAATGGGGGCTTTTGTGATTTATTTTTCTACAGCAATTTGCAAGTTCGTTATCTTTTTATTTTCGCAAATAACAAAGTGTGCATTGTTTTCAAATCGTCAGAAAAAAAGCTGTTAAACTCTCTCTTTTTCTAATTATAACGTCTGAATAACCCTCTTGGTTTAGATTTTAAAAAGTCAAGAGATATACAAAAACCAAACAATCAATAGTTCTGTTATCATTTCCAAAGCCACTTTTGCGATATAGGCGATATTAAAAAGCAGATAAAAACATAATTAAGATAATGTCACGATTGTCGGAAATATCATCAACTTAATTTATTTTACTTAATATAAAAATGTTTCGGAGTTTCGTGTCCCGTATCGTAGGTCAGTTAAAGACTGCTATTGACAATTTATGCATCGAAAAACTAAGTCCGAGAAATTGAATTACTTTTTTATTTTGAATTATCGTGTTTTGTCATGAGGGTGGAAATACTGAGCATAAAAAACGTTTATTATTTTCTCGAGTGTTGAGATAAAAAGTTGGGACTTTGTTGTTTCTCTAACAATAATTAAGCCCTTGTGAAATTCATTGGTTATATAAAAATTAAATACTACATAAGAGATGAAAACGTATGAAACAAAGTTGGACTGAATTGAAATTTGAATTAATAATTACAAAGTACTTTGTAATCCTAACTAACATGCAATTACGGATATGTCATTAAAATCTTATTTTCAATCCACTTGTTCAGCAAATCTGGAACGATAAATTCTTAGTTTACACAGATAGAACATTTTTATTTTCATAATCTAAATTTCTTCTCACTTTTTATATTGTAAATGAATATCTAAATTAATATTTAAAATAATAATCTAATTTTTTTGCGCGCTTAATTAATGTTTTCAAAAAATATATAATTAAAAAATGTATAAAAAAAAACAATTTATTTACAAACAAAACATTATTCAAACAGAAATTAAATTAAATTTTATTATAAAATTGATTCTCTTGATTCTTGATAAATTGCAAAATCATTAGACGCAAAATACAACACTTAACTCCAGATCGCAATCTAGTTACATTCATCAGCCTTGTAATATAACTATAACTAAAATGGAAAATAGAATTATTGCTGTTCATATCCTTGAATTTGCGAATTTGAATTTCTGTGATATCTGATTTGCCATGATCATGGCAACTTGATAACGCTAACTCCGTCCCTAGGCATTCCCTTTGATCAATAATTTCCTACCGATTTTCACCAGCCTTACCGGCACTTTCGTGAGCGATAATTATTTCTGTCGCAATTGAATTAATTAAATTGAAAATTACACAAAAATTTTAAACAAACTGAAAACAAACTTAAAAATATAATTAAATTCATTCATTTACAAACACAAATTTATATATTATTCTTGTTTTTGTAATTAAAACAATAATTTTTTGATGATATATTAATAGATCTTTCATTCAAAGTTCAACTATGAGAAAAACATTGCAACTCTGTCATCGGCGCATATGACAGAAAAAAACAAGCTGCTCCGTTTTGTGATTAGTCCAACAAGTTGTGGGTCTAGGAGAAACGGGACCAGCGACTGGCCGGGACATTTCGCGACGTACAGAGTGTGTAAATTTTGAGAAAAATTGTCCATCCTGACCAGCGCACTTTGAAGGCTGAAACACGTTTTGAATTGTCGCTTGTTACGAGTGAAGTAACGTGACGGGCCAGACACGCACGCTGTCGGCAAGTAGTCGTGACGATACGCCAGCAGGGACTTTTTATTTCCACCGAGGAACATCGCATGGTGGGAGAAAGCGTAGCCACGCCGTTGAATCTCGCGGCTAAATGCGACGATTTTTGTCCCTGTCAAGATTCCGCTCAGACTCATCCTAAATCTTCCTTAACATTATTTTTGCAATTTGTTTTTACGCCATTTATTCTACACCATACTTTACATGATTAAAAAATAGTTCTAACAGATTTAACGATTTTGCAAATCATTAGTTTAAAAAAATTATTCATTTTAACTTTACTTTTTTGCAACTAAAAAACATCAGATAATTTTGATTTGAAAAAAATAACAACTTTTGCAAATAATTCTCAGTGACGTTGAAAAAAGATGAAAACCGTGATATGTCGTAGTTTGCAAAAGATAAAAATGAAACTTATCAGTAAATCGAGACCTTGGTATTAATCTTTCATATTTAAATTTATATAAAACCGTTTTTCTTTCAATGACCATCCTTATGTTTTAGAAACTAGTTGGAGGGCAATAATTAAGAGTCCTAATAAAAAGTCCTTGAAAGAGATCTGCTACTGATTTTCATTCAAAATGAAATCTTCATTAATACATTTAATATTGCATTTAATTACATTTGATGATGCAATAAGTATAAATGAAAATACAAATGAAAAATGGTAATAATAAGAAGTTCCAAATTGAAATGCAATGAAAGAAAAAAAACTAATCTAAAGTGTAGAAAAACGAAAGTTGAAAAATGAATGATAAATATCAGTGGCAATGACTTACTGTATACCATTAACGCAATAACAAATCAACCAAGTAGTGTGCAAATGAGCTGCAAAACTTTTTGCAGCACTTTTTTTATTACAGGCGGTGAAATCTTAAAAAAAAATGCGATTTTCAGATTGATCAAATTGTGCATTTGACAGTTAGCAGTTGTCACTTTGAGAGCGACTTGAAGATAGTTTCGTTTCCAAAAGAAAATGAATTCGAATTTTTAAATATTTTAAATTGTCGGGGTTCGAAAGTGTAACACTTGAAATAAATCTATCGGTGGAAGACACACATACGTTTGAAATTCATTTATTTATACCATCGTCAGGGCTCTGTTCAGAGCCAGTTACAATTCCGCGATTGACATCGAAAGCTAACTCACATTCAACGCGATTCGAAATTGTGACTTGTACGCAGAAATATGTTACTCTATCGCGAATTGTCTATTGAATTATATAAATGACTTATTGAATATTATTTCATGATTTCGTCCGCTTTTCACTTTTTTTAATGTTTCTTTGGTAGTAAGAGATTAAAAAGTGAATGAATGAAATGAGAAAAGCCTAAGCAATATAGAGTATTTACATCTTCGGATAAACTAAAATCGAAACATAAAATCGCAATCCATCTTGGACTGAATTGAAACAAAATAAATGCACGCAAAATCGCTGCTTTCCATTGACATTTCGGGCTGTTGGTTTTTGAAACAAATGTATATAGAGCTTATGTACAGAACGGGATTCGCAAACAATCGTGCTGTAGATCTGAATTTTAAATCCAATAAAAATGGTATACATCCCATTTGCCGCCGCGATGATTAAAAACACTTTTTTGGCTGCAATTTTCCGAGCAGAAAATTCATCCAGGTTCAAAATATTGTCTATCGATAGTTTTCTCATTTCCTTCTTTCTTTAACGAACAATAAAGTACTCTCTCACGCTGATAATAGCGTTTCTTATATTATTTACACAACCTCTTGATAACGCATGCGAATCATCGATGAGCTGGCTGTACTGTTTCGCCATGTACCATCCTAACAAAACTGTTTCATAAAACTAAATGCGCAGTACAATAACCAAACCGTAATGAAAAACGATTTTCATTTAACTCCAACTCAGATACCAGTTTTCATCAGTGTTTTTTTTTATCGTATAAATTTTATCTGACAATTAGAGTTGGATGAAAGTTTTGAAATGAAATGGATCGATACGCGTATTATTCAGTTTGTTAAAACGAGAGAAACGTAAGCAACCAATGAGATTAATTAAAAATACATCGAGCGTTAATGATTTACGTGTAAAATGTGTAATCAACTGTAATTTTTAAATACATTAACAAAGTTTTAAAATCGGTACGCTGGAAAACATCACAAAACAAAAGTGGAACGTCTCCAAAGTTCACAATTCAATTTCGAAATGATGCGTAAACAATAACCGCGTTTAAATTATGTTACTTTAATTAAAACCGTACAAAAAGGTGCGACGTAAGTTTTTTACGTGTGCAATTAAAGTTATATTAAATTCTGCTTAAAAGATATATATTTCATTTAAAATGTACTTTCCAATTGTTGCCAGTTCTTTGTCAGGTTAACCAGTTGTCGAGAACTTCACAAGTGTTATCAAATTTGTATAGCTATTTCATAAATATCATGTACACATTTTTACAAAGCGTATAAATAAGGATTACACAATCAACTACATCTTTTTCCCATTACCTTCAACTAACCCGAGTTGTCTCTTAGATTCAGACAACGGGTTAAGTGAAATTCGGTCGATAAAATTCGAACGGTCATATGAAAAACCATATGAGCACAATAAATACAATCGCAATTCAACTAATAATAAAATTCGGCATCTATCAATAAATTATAATTACAAAATTCGAAACAAATCAACCGAACGCTTTGAAAACTGCTCGAAGCAATCTTTGTAATCATCAGTCAACTAGGCGCTTTCTGACAATCGATAATTCAATTACATTAAATCGTGTGTCCAAAACTTTAATTCAATTTGGAGATGAACGTCACGTTCGAACTGCGAAATACAAATACTTCAAGCCACTGTCACTTGCAAAGTCGTTTTCAATTTTAAAAAAGCTTAATTTTTTTCACTGTAGCTAAAAAAAAATCTCGAATACTATGTGTGTACTTGCATTTGTACCTGGAAAAAAGATCAATTCATTTATTTATTTTTTTCAACACGAGTGTATTTACAAAACTTTTTTCAAACTTCAATTTTTTGTGGTTTTAGACTTATCAACAATGAAGTTTTTTATCCTATGTTGTATAAAAATGTTAACGGACTTTTTATTACGACGTGTCTTTATATTTTAGTGCTGGATTCGCAATTTTTACAAACCTGTTTTTTTTTCGGCAGAACTATCACCCATCTTAGTGTGAGCATTTGAACCGGCAGTGATATGCAATTCTGCTTTTTTAAAAATTTCAACGGCCTTACTTTGTAAACTGTCAGTTAATCATAATTTTATTGATTTATGTGCTTTCGAAGTCAATTGAAGATTATTGGCAACAAGTATATTGATCGGGTACAACTATCGAGCTTACGTACAGATATTTGATTAATCATCTCTAATCTAATATTCTATTGTATCCTGCTAATTATGTCGTATAAAATCATATCTTCAATCTGAAACCGTCAATTTGAAAAAATATCGACGAATGTATTTCATCTCCATCCCGTTCGATCAACATTTTCCAAGTACAAATGCACATTTAGCCATCGAATATCGAATAAATATATCAAATCTATAAATATGCACATTATTAATTCATGTTGGTGCTAAAAATTTGTACAATTAATCGTTGGTTGCGCCAAGCGAAGATCAATGAATTGCTCCGCTGCTTGTCGTTTGCTTTCGTTATATATAAGTTTTCATTTTAAAAAAGAAAATCAAACCCAGTGATTCAAAAAATATCATCTTTTGACCCTCTCCTAGTGCTGTCAAAACGTTGGAATTGACAAGTCCCGTGACATTTTGTAGGTTTCGATTCGATCCCATTGATATTCAAAATTTATTCTTCATCAAAGTCTTGTCAGGTTTGGCAGAAATTTAAATACCAGACGGCGCTGGCAAGACTGGACACTGCACCTGCCAGACTATCAAGTGGCTCTGCTCGCCGTGGTCGTCCGGGTTCGACGCAGCCGAAGCGTTAGAACGTTCTATCCCTTCCTCTATCTCTTCACCGTCACCTGAAATTCATGAACCGTTTGATCAGTTGAATTTTTCATCGTCAAATGGAAAAAAATACAAACTTGAACGGACACCCCGAAAGTTGTTGATCTATTCTAATCTTGGAGTTTGTTAGTGAACTGAGAGGAAGCAAAATGCTAACGATACGCATGGTTGTTAAAACATTCGTCTCGCTGAACCATCCCCCAGAGAGTAGACATTAGAAACAAGTGGACACAAATATATATTCAACACTTAAAAACGTTTCTTGTCCCGAGCAAGATGAACGAAAAAACATTATAAACAAATGATTTACATCCAACCACCACCGAACTGCAACTTATCATCTATTTACAATCTTATAATTTAAACCTTATGATTGAAAATCTTATTTCTTAAATCCGTATATCTTGAATGTTGTATCTTAATTTAATATGTACATTCGTTGTAAAATTATATCAAACGAAATAAATATTAATTAGAAATTGAATAAAAAAGGAATGTTGACTGAATATTAATCTGGGAAAAGTGAACTTAATTCTACAACGAAAATTGGTTGCGGTTAGTAACGTCGATCGTGTTAATTAAACACAGACAACAATTTTATTATCATTCGCATCAAGCCAGAGATCTAAACTACGAGTCGAGCGTATTTTCGTACTCTCTGGGGGCGTACCTTACCAACTGCCACACAATCAGGTGTGTTGCCACGTCACTCTCGTCCTCAGCTTCTTCCGCTGAAATTATCAAACGTCGATCACACCCGCGTACTCGCAATTATTCAACATACAAACGCTTTTCTATTCCAATGATTGCCGTTTTGTTTTGTCATTTAAAAAATAATTGATAGTTAAAAACTTTAAATTGGGATGAACAAATGATTTCGTTTGTCGAAGCCCAGTTTAAAAACGAAAGTTTGGAAAAATAGTGAAATGCGTCATTAAAAAAGATATGATGATTTGTTACAAAATATTTGCTTCGGAATGGCTTCTTACCAACTCGGAAATCGATATATCCTTCACCGCCAGATAAAACTAGCATGGCAGGTTGTGTTCCATCCGAAATTGCACTGCTTCCTCCGTGGCCTGTAATTAAAATAGTTTTATCAGTGAGTGTGTATTAAAATTAGAGAACTATTCGTAATAGTTAACTGATTTAACTACCACATTTAGTCTACAACAACACTCACGATTTTACACATCGAAATCACTTACATTTGTCTTGGTATACAATTTTCACAATGAGCAATGAGGCGGAAAAAGAAAAAAAAATGTTCCGTCAGTTTATACGAAAAAAAATTCGAGTAAATCAAACAGAATGGAATATAATTAAGCAGAATAAAATCGTACCAGGAACAGCGACGAACATCTTAACAGCATCTCTGTGACCGTGGAAACTCAATTGCGCGTGCGCCATACTGCAGTAAGGGATGAAACTACCCGGAGTGACTCCATGGTCAGTGGCAAAAACTCTCACTCCAATACCGGGAGCATCGCTTTTGCTACCTGGTTGTAATCGGGCGACAGCCATAGATCCACCTGCACCTAAAAATTCAACAAAATTTATGTCCTCATGTTCAACTCTGTCTCATTATTTCAAAAACTGAATGTTTCCTTACTCTCAGAAAGTGGGACTGAAATAATGACTCCGTTTCCGGTTCCGATCCACAGCCGATTAGAGGAGATGAGCAGGGCTGTGATGCGGACAAAGGAGAATCCAAGTTTGCCAGTTCCTAACATCTTGCTGACGTAAGGTTCGATGTCGACGTCTTGTAGGTGTTGGTAGGTGTGCGCATGGTAGAGACGCAACGTCGAGTCTAACCTGATGCTGACCCAGACGCCTTCTCCGAGCCATGCTAGTTGGCGAACTTGTGATTCTTTACGTGGATGAGCATCTACAGTACACTAAAACCCAACGATTCAATCAATTAATCAATCTGTTGAAAACTATTAGTTCAGCAATCATTCAATTAATTCAAGTTTAATTATCGTCATTGGATCGATGACATGTATTTTATTACGATAGCCACACCAAACATTTTTGCCCATCACCGCGGTCATACACCTGATTGAATGTTGAGGACTTCCAAGAGTTATGATGTGATACTGTGATAAGTCCCACTGGCCGTCTACTCCCCTTTGGAAGATTGCGACAGTGCCATCAGCCAAGGCAACCAGCACTCGCCCTTGTACGTGTCTACAAAAATGAATTCACAACTTATACTGAAAAAAAACTATTTTCTAACTATTACTAACAAATGGATCTCGGTTACAAAAATACTAACACAATAGAAAGAACAGCGTCCCTCAATTTGACCGAGTGCAGACACACCGACCATTTCGCGACGGCAGAATGAATGAACACAGCTCCATTCTGGGCTCCCAGCCACATAGTCGGCTGGATCGAAGACATCTTTTCGATGTTTTCGTCAGCCTCTTTTCCCAGCTCCGCAGCTTCTGTCGCCTCCGCGTCGTCGCCTTCGTCCGCCCCCATCTTGGGCGCCTGTTGAGCATTTTTTACAAACTTGACCTTGCCCAGATTGGCGATCTCGTTATCAACCGGTTCCGGATTTTCGGTCTTCACGTCCGGTACGTTCTTCAACCCGTCCACTTCCACCTCCTCTTCCTTCTCCAAGCTGTTTTCTACTTCCTTCTCAGGTTCTCCAGTCGCTTCAGATTCCTGCTCGGGCTCAGGATCGTCGCAGTTGTGAACTTCAACGACAGTGATGCCAGTGGTACCCCCTCGTTTCGTCATCTCGTAATCACTTTCCTTAGCTCCTGGCACACTTGCGATACAAAGCAGGTGACTCTGACAGACATTGAACACCTGCAGCACCTCCGCCGGGTTGTTTGCGTCGATCACTGTCACCTTGGACATCTTCTGGGTGGACGTGCAGATCCAAACCAACGAGCTCAGCTGCTGTTCCAGCTGCTCAGCTTCCAGTCGGCGCTGCTCGCACTCTTGAAGCTCCTTGTCCAAGTGTTCGACTGCATCTTCATCCTCGATTTTCAGACTGTTTTCCTTGGCTTCAGCAGCGTAAAATACGCTACCGCCTATCATACTTCCACCGTCTCTGGTCTTCCCTCCGCTAAGATTCACACCGGCTCCACACCATATCTACAAAAACAAAAATTAACATTACAAAATTACCGTTAAAAAATAAAGTTAGTTACGATCTGAGATCTAAAATTGAAAAGGATGATGTAATTAATCTATTCTATTAAACCAATTTTGATTTTTTTATTCTAATGTTATAAACTATTCATGCTTCTGGTGAAAAACAGAATGACGAAGTGTGTGCGGCTATTTTTAAGAGCATGTCGTACGTTGGTTGAAGAATCTAGGATTAAAGCATTTCACCTTCATTCCTGGTTCTGTTTCTTGAAGTGGTCTACAATAAACAGGAACAGGAACGGGTTGACGCGTGGGGGCACTCGGTTTACCAGGCAAACTCCAGCCGTAGGCTTGCAGTCTGCCATCTTCCTTTCTCACGTGAGCGCGTACTTGACGATACTGCTCTCTGCGCTCGTTCGCCCTTCTGGCGACTAGTTTTTCCGAAGACCTGAAAAACATATGCACTCGAATTATGACACCAATGATGGAACAATTATTGCAAAGACCACATGATGAGTTTAATCAGCGCCTTTCAATTTAGAAGCTTAGTTATGAAAAAAGTTATGTACAAGAATTGATAACAAAATTAATGAATTCATTTATTATTAATTTTGTTAGTATGAGATTGTGATTATCAATCGCAATTTCTACTTTATAAAGCTCTCTGCACTAAAAATTACGACATGGTCTTAAAATTGAATTGTTTGAGACAAAAGTTAGCAAATCAGTAAACATGCAATTGATTTAATGAGAGATAAGCATCGATAACTCATAAGCAAACGGAGATAAGCTGTGACATAAAGTTGAAAGCAAAAGCACATGATTTTGTTAAATACATTCATTTTGAATCGTATTTTTTGGTCTGATTTGGAATGAAACTTATATGAAAATTTGATATATTGAGTTATTTAGAATTTAGTAGAACGTGATCTTGTTAATGTAAAAAATATTTCAGAAGTATGTCGACAAAATTCCAGGAGTTATACTTTCAGTATGAAAATAATGTTAGAACATTGCACAGTATTAAGCACGATTTCGTTCACACGAGACAATCAAACCAAATCATTTACAGATAAATAATCTTGAATATTTTTATAAACGCACTTTTTTGAATTCATGCAAAAAGACTTGCATCAGGTACAAACTGAATGTATTCAACTGGGCTGGCAGAAACAAAATAATTTACCTGACGCTCGAAGCAAAACCTGATGTTTATCTTGATATGGCATTGTCACAGACGGCTCTCGCAAAAACTCAAAAAAACGAAACTCAAAGTGAATTGTCAAAAGTGACTTTATTACACGAATGCCTTCGCGCGAGGTCGTGCTGAATATGTACAAATTTACATATCGTTTTTCACAAAGATCTTATCACACAATTCTACTTAGCTTCATTCGAGCCAAAGTAATACGCTTATGAATTTGATCGTTAATTTCATTCAGTCATTGTCTAATCATACAAATTCATCTAAAAGTTGATTAATCCGAATCAGTGCGCCTATACCAAAATTAATAATAAAATCTACCGTTAATACTCAATAAAAATTAAAATCCCTTTAGGGCTAACAAAAGAAAAATAAAATAAAATTGTACTACGAAAAATAAAGTCTGGTAATAAAAGTAAAACGAGATCGATCATCGGACAAGAAACAGAGATAGATCAGATGAGATTGCTCAGGTGGAAAACAAAGAAAGATCAAGAGATCGTGCGCCAACTACAAAAGCTTTTGGTTTGTGTCTCAAAGTGCTGAGGGACCCATAGAAATAAAGTTCTCACATGGTGTCGCCCTGATCGAAGAAGTCTTGACGATTTTTGAGCGTGCGCTTTCGCATTGTGTCGAGAGCGGCCTGACTTGATGCAGGAACTACCTGGTTGGCTGGTGCATTGTACCGGATGTGAGGCAGGGCCTGTCCCCGAACTAATGCTCGATCGGTCGGTCCAGTGAAAAGGTTACTAAAACTTTAAAAATCCAAAATTTAATATCGCCGTACATTGAGATGTTTTGAAAACTTCATTTGATACAGTCTCTTATTTTAAAATGAACTTACAACTTCCAAACGGACTGTTTCCCGCCCGATATGCTCGCAGGATCAGTTTTGCTGGCGCGGATCATCTCAGTCCATCTCACCGCTTCTTGTAGCTCCATAAATCGTTCTTTATACTGATTGCGTTCCATGAGAACCCGAGCCATCTCGACTCTGGTGAACCTTTTGCGTTGAGCCAATGGCACGTCTTCCTCATCGTCGCTTTTGTTCGCTTTTGCTGCAGCTTCGATCTCTTCTTTCGCTTTCTTCAGTTCTTCCTCCAGCTGAGCGACCTTCTGGCGCAATTTCTCCCGCGTTTGCTGCAGCGCTCGGACTTCCTCGCGCAGAATTTCTTGTTCGCTGAAAAGATAACATTATCATATTGTCTCTATCAAGTGAGGTTGAGATATGAAACTCGAGATAGTTACCCAGTTAGTTCGTCGACCTTTACTATCAAATCGTCTTTGACAATATTCAAAGCGTTCCTGAAAAGGAAAAACGTCAATTATATTATGATGTTAAAAATAAAATATTGATAAGGGAAATTAACAGAATGTTAAACTTACTTAGTGGCCAGGAGTTCATTGTTTTCCATGATGAGATTCTCAACTTCTTTGCCCATGCCTAAAAGAAGAACCCTTTGTTAATTTCTTTCGTTGAAAAATGATGAAAGAAATGCCATACAAACTCGAATTCAAACAGGAACTAGTTATTGATTCTACAAGGTAGATCTATAATTTTATAAGTATTTTTAATGAATCATCATGATCTTACCGAAAAAGTTGTCGTTAACTGCATACGTAAGTTTCATGCGTCAGTCAGTTGACAGGCACACGCAATTGCACAAATAGAAAAGTTAGTAGATTAATATTAATTATTATAACACAGATGAAAAATGAAAGAAATTAAAAATAATAACTTTATCTGGCTAAATAAAAAAAAACTACAAAACAAAACAAACTAATAAAAAATGACAGGTCTTCAGATGAAAATCTTTGATATAAATATCACATGTACCTGACGAAGCGTATTCTCCAGGATGAACCCAGCTTCCTACAATTGAACGATTAATGTGAATTATAAATGTTAGTCAACAGTATTAATAATTTAAAAAAAAAGGTTTCAAACCTGTGATATCCGCTCCTTCGTCCATCTCTCCCAAAGCATCGGCATCCTGGAAACTCAGTTCTTGGTACAAAGTGTTTCCGCTGCGCTGCTCTCGTTCCGTCCTGCTCCTGCCTCCGGGAGTTTGTGCCAAATTGTCGGAAGCACATGGTGAAGTCGGGGTTACTGCTTTGGGAGGCATTTCTGTCTCTGGACTTTCTTCCACTGATGAAAATATAAAATTACAGTTAAAAATGTTCCCAAACATACTACATACATTGATAAAATACATCAAAGCAACACCTACGAGTTGGAACATTAGTTTTATTTTCCTGGACAGGTAGATCCGCCTGGCTTTTTTCGGACGTTTCAACGGAAGCTTCATTGCTGCTGTCGAGCATTTCCGATCGGAGACTCGTGCCATTCGTTGGACTTTCTTTTTGGATTTCTTCAGCAGTAATACTTTGTTCCAAGCTCTGAAAGCCGTAGCTGAGTGGGCCTGAGCTTCGGGTCATGTGTCCTAAGCCCAAACTAGGCATACGGGACGGTCCCCTATTACTTGTGGTGTTCTCCAATCTTTCAGTACTACCGACGAGCAATTTCGTCCGTTCCATGTAGTCCACATGCGTTTTAAACAACTCCGTGTACCGGTCGTGGAGACGTGAATACTCACGTTTCAACTCGGAATCTTTTTCTTCCAGTCGAATTACTGAAAACAAAAATAAGATAAATGATGTTATCATGACTAGATTTAATCTACTTGTTTTCGTTCAGACAATTTTTATTTGCCTTAGGGATTCCAAAGGAAAATGAAAGTTGGACACGGAGCATGCTAGGAAACAAATAAAAATCACCTTGATATAACAAGTTTTCATGAAGATTTCATCAAGATCATGAAGATCTTCGATTGTGAAAATAATGTGACAAAAAATTGTTTTAAAAATGAGTGAAGATAAAGCTCAGTGCAAAAAATAGGTGACTCTGTGAATAACTTTTGATTAAATGATTTTAAAAGAAAATAATAAATTTTAAAAAGTTGATTAAAAAATAAAACGTTTGCTAGTGCTGGATAAATGCTTTTTTTACTTTTGAATCACATTTTTTGCTAGGCTTCGGTGATTGATGAAAAATTAAAGATTATCAAACTACTCTACTGTGCGGGATTCGGTCAAGGGATTGGCTACGAGCAGTATCAATACCATGGTCGTGCGAATTTTTGTTTTTCAGTTCCAACATTTTGACAATCGATTCTAAACTGTCGATCTTTCCTACAAGTTGTTTGCGCTCGTCTTCAGCCGCGTCCTCGAGTTCCAATAATTTCTGCAATTACAAAATAAAATATTCCAACAAATACTTAAACATATTAAACATCATTTTCACACATCTTTCTTCTCATTTTTTTCCTAATAACCTGGTCAGAATTTTTTCTCAGCTGTTTCTCCCTTTCGTACTGTGTGACAAGCTGCTCGTTGTCCTCTCGAAGGAGCTCGAGCTCGACTTCATGTTCCTGATTTTCGGTGTAGGCGATATCCAAACATTCCAAAACGTTGACTAGTAAGGGCATCAATTCTTTTACAACATCTTCATCGTACCGGGCGATCATCCTTTCAAATTCCTGGTAGATGCTTCCAGCCAGAGACTGCACCTTCTCGGACATCACCACGCGGCTGTCCTCGTGGGTGCCGTAAACCGTTTCCTGGTCCATTTTGTAAAATTGTTTATCTGAAAGCAAGAAAAAATGTTTTTTTTTTCTCACAAATATTAATGAATGAAGAAATCGAAAGTGTGTTAAACATCAATTGTTAAGTATAAATTCTATAATTTACTCAATTTAATTGTTCGTTCATTTACATAGACAAATTATTATAGTCGCGAGAGATTTTTTTCATTAAATTCTCACGTACGACATAAAAATAGTTTAAAACAATTGTAAATAAATATTATGCAACATGAGACATTGGCGTTGGGCTCGGCTGTGGTTCCAGGGTCGACTTGTACAATACGCGAAATACTATACGCATATCTTTTACAACAGATCAGTTGAAAAAGTAGGAATCAGTGTTTAAACATTTTCTTTATTCAAAAACGTCTTTTTTTTATTCTAAAATTATTTCGTTCACTTTTGAACTAAATTTAACCTTCTTGTAAATGTTGTATCCAACCTGGTAAGAACTTGAACTTGAACTAAAAAGACTGAAAGTAGAGTCGACAAGACGAGAAAGAGTAAATAAAAAAGCGTTTGATCAAATTGGTCATTGAAAATTGATTCTATTTTAAAGCTGGTGATTTATTGAATCTGACACTGCGGGCACATCGAAACCACAACCCAAAACAATTCTAAGAATGGCAAGTGGTACTCGGAGTACCGACCACAGATTGGTCTTTGAAAAAGAAACATCGGAGCACTGGAATTAATTAACAACCGAAAGAAAAAAACAAAACAGATGTGAAAAGAAACAAACCAACGTGACAAATAAATGTCAACGCGAGATTAATTCAGTTTCACATTGTCGGGACGGAAAATTAGAAATGCTCCGACAAGGGAAACCGTCTGGAGATGTGTTTAGCTTGCGCAATTGTTGACCCTCTTTCTAATCACCGATTTCCCATTGAGGAAAATAAAAGAACCCAACCAAGTACGTCGTTTTTCCGTCTTGATGTTGTTCCCCCCCACCTGTGCTCCGCGGACCATCAAAACAACGTGAAACGAAGCGAGGAGCCAGAAAAAAATGTATCGTCTCACCTCTAAATCGGAGTTTCAAAATTGTCCACTTCGCATAACCTTAGAGGCAGCGAGAAAGGTCGCTCGGCGTCATGTTGGTCGTCGCGGCACCAAGGACGACGACAAAAGTTTTTGACTGCTGTCAAACTCGAACACGCATATCACGGCTGACGTTACACCAACAACGGTCCGACGATGCTTCAGCACTCTGCTTCGCTGCACGGGCGGCGCATTTCACGTCTGCTGCTCTCACTTGCCCCGAACTGTCAACGCGACACACGACCAAAGTCGACCGCGATCCTTCGAACAGTTGTCAATTGTCTCCGTCTCTCTCGCTCTGCTCCGAACTCTTTTATGAAACTTCAGTTCGATTTCGGAGCAAGTCGGAGCAGCCGTGCCGACGTAAACATTCCTGACCCGCCAAAATTCAAATGTTTTGTTTCAAACAAACATTAATCAAAATAAAAACAATGGAACTAAGTGACCTTGATTTGTTGACAAGTGAGATTGTTTGTTATTGTTTGCGAAAGTTGATGGTTCAGTTTGTTTATCACTTTTATCATTTAAAATTCGGGTTCGATATTTCGGAGCAACCTTGCCGATGTAAACATTTGGCCCCGCGAAAATTCAAATGACATAGTGAGGATGTTTTATTTAACGTAAAAGTAAACATTGAACAAAAACAATGAACATCATAACAAAATCAATGGAAGTTAGTGACCTTGGCCAAGTGACAGGTGAGTTTGTTTGTTATTGTTTACAAAAATTGATGATTCAGTGTATTTGTTCATCTCTTTTTTCGCAGAGTTGCGTTTCATTAGCCAATCAGCTGACTTGACAGCAAGACAAAATCATCACTTGGTCGTTGTCTTCTGCTCAACAAAAATAATAAGTCAGCTGAAGAGAACGAGGCTTGATTTAATTTTGTCTCAGAGATGGCATTCTGCGAGGAGAAAAAAAACTCAGCTCGAAACTAGATGCTGGGTCCGGCGACTTGTTTACCTTTTGTCAACGGGACCTTTTTTTTATATGTCAAATGACAATTCGACCGAAACCGTACAAGAAGCCTGACAGTGTTTAAGTGACGAACGAACAATGTAACTTGCATTGTAATTGCAACTTGTTCCTCCGGCGGTTTCAGTCATCGAGTTGTTGATTTTTAAGGTTAGTTTTTGCTGATAAAGTACGTATTAACTTTCTATTTAGAATGTGACATCTTATGAATAGAGTTGTGCAATGTTGATAAATTATCAGACAAGATTTTCCAGGTAGCGAATAATAGTTTTAATGAGAGATTGTACGCAAAACATTGTGGTTTCAGGAAGGACAGAAAAGATGCGCCTCGGTGCCTTATTTAATGTACACTAAGAGTCAACGTTCCTCTCTTCTCAAGTAACCAGCAGATTTTTTTATTGTATTATGGATGACGAGCTTGAAGATAAACTTCTTTATCAGGTGATTAAACTACATTTGTGCGAGTTGGTTGGTGAACAGTGTCTGATACGCAGTCAGACTAATTTTTATATTTTGATCCGTATTCAGATATAAATAGAGCGAAGATTTAACGCTGATCTGCCGGTAAAATTTATTCTTAGCTATTTATAAATTCGGAGATGTTGCTTTCAATTCTCTGGTCAATCTTTTGTCACCAATTTTTTGTTTTAGTCACAAGAGGAAAACAATTTTTTTTGTCAATCACATTTCTGCGTCGTATTTTTTAGGTTGAGGAAAGTTATTGTATCACAATCTGTAATGAAAATGTTGTAATTTAAAGTTATTTTCGGTTATTCAATAAGTTGTTTTTCAGTAAAAAAAAAAAAAAAAAAACAATTTAAAATATTATATTTAATTGATAAATTAGTTTTATTGATAAATTGTTTTCATTTTCAGACTTATTTATCCCATTT
>JAPYZS010002389.1:0-11246 GCA_030522925.1 Trissolcus japonicus
GACTATAAGGCGCGTGAGAGTACAATGGATGAATTTCTGAGTGCTCTAGGTGTCGCCTAGCGGCAGACACCTCGCGCTAATGTATTTGTATTTGTATTTTAAGGTCTGCTATCACAAATGTAGGGACTATAATTTTAGAAATTAAAGAAATTTGTTAGAAGAGTGTGATTATACACGAATCGAAGAATTAAAAGCAAAATTAAATGCCATTTTTTGTTGAAGGATATAGACAAAAAATGATTTATACGATGAACCTTTATCTAAAAAACGGAATATCATTAATCATTAACAATCTAAAATTTTACATTTCTGTTCAAGAAATTTAAATAAGTAAGGCAATCACGCTCTTTTCGTTGAATTGATTTGATCAGTTTATTTAGCCTTTGATTGTTGATTCAAATGAAACATATCTGCAATTTTTGTAACTTTCGGTTCAACAATACTCCAATCACAATCGAAAGTCAAACCTTCGTTTAGAAGACAGAGTGAGTAACTAGAAAGTCGTACAGATTCATAATTCAAATATTCAGAATTATTCGACAAATAATAATTGTATTAGTGATAATAATAAATCAAAATTGATAGTAATGACTGTTTTATAGTTTTCTCAGAATTGAAATATAATTTACACAATTTGGTCCTGTTGTCAGATTGGTGAGATATGCTTTTGTTCATTGCTGCCCCCGGAGAGAAGAGATTCAAGGTCAGATCTGGAAATAACAATTTTTCCATTCGCGTCGGTGAGAAATATTGTCAGTGGCACCTGAGTTCAGATACCAAGCGCTAGAACAGTTCGCGTCGTTAGAACCAATAGCTAAGGCGCTGATGAGCGCGTCATCCCTCTTTTCTGAATCGCCCTCTCTGGCTGCTTTCTTCTCATTTGCTGCTCACTGTTTACGGAAGTCCTGCATCCAGTGACCTGGCTTCTTAACATTATTGCATGTTGATTTGGATGTTTCTTTATCCGAATGCTTGTAATATGACCTTCCAGCCACAAATCTGCGTTGTCACTTTTGTCTCCTGATCCCAACCTAGATTCTCATACGGAAAGTCTAGACAAAATGTTTGTAAGCGAGCGTCATCCGATTGGTTTGAATTCCATGCGTTTCTAGTGAAGTGTTTGAAATGTTTATAGGTCGAGGGGAGTGTCATTAGAATTTGAATTAGAACGTTACTATGGAGTGTTACCACAGAAAGTGACCATGGAGTGTTACCATAGAGCGTTACCATGGAGTATTACCATGGAACGTTCCCATGGAGTTTAACTATGTTTTTAGGTTGTTAAATACTTTTTTTTTCTGTTATCAAGAGGGGGAAATGCGTGATGCACTAGCTGGAGAAGTCGCCTGACTCTCCGAGTGCGAGACTCGGACCCGACTCTCATGTCGAGAACATACTCGCTAAAACCCTAACTCTTGAGGATACTGCTTTTACCCCGCGCGGAACTGCCGCCAGGCATTACTTCGCCCGGGAAGGAATGGCTAGTTGCCCGTCTTGTCTGTCACCGTCGACATCTCTCCGTTGTTGTACTCATCTTCTTCTTTTCTCGGAATCATCAAGCCTGAGTCTAATGAGGATGTGCGTGGCCATGTCTGCTGCTGCCTTCCATTTGTCTTCGCCGAGAAGCATCAGGTCGATGATGTTCTCAGGTGTCGAAGTTGTCTGGAACAGTTTGTCCAGCGCCTCTTTCTCTGCCCTGAAGCGGGAGCGATTAAAGTAAACGTGCTCGGCTGTCTCCTCTTTTCCCTCGCAGCTTGGGCACTTAGATGTCGTGTCGAAGCCGAATCTTGCCAGATAGGCCCTGAAGCAACCATGTCCCGTCAGGACTTGGGTAAGGTAGAAATCTACCTCCCCGTTCTTCCTCGAGTGCCACTTCACGATGTCTGTAATGAGGCGGTGGGTCCATCTTCCGGTGGTCGAAGAATCCCACTGTCGCTACCACATATCCATCAATGCTCCTCTCTTTTCTCTTGCCATGCCCGATCGTTCTTCTCCAGGGTCACTGCGCACCCGACGGTAGATTCTAGTGCGCTCCTCCGTTGCCAGATCGATCGAGCGCCTGAGACCAAACTGGAGCTGCATAGAGCAGGATGGTTTCCTAGTGGTTTACTAGGGCAGCCAGCCGCATGTGGAAGAAATTGAGGCTGTCAATGAACGTTGTTGAGTTCACTTGGATCGAGACGATTTTGTTTCCTATCATAACTATCTTAGTGTCAGTATACTTTTCAGTAATATAACGTAATACAAAATGACCATCGAAGCCACGAGCGTTTTGAGCGAGTCATACGATGCTTGTGAACGTCGTACTCGGACGCACAACGTAGGATACGAACTCCTCGACAGGGTTTGATCGAAATATCTTTTCGCGCACACCGCACCCTGTGCATACTTGCGTTATGTCGTCTACGTCGCGCACACCTGTTGCGTAATGCATAGATTCACAACATGGCTCCATACGTTGTCTTCACCTTCGACACGCGTGTCATGTCGCGTTTCGAAGTCGTACAAGACAAAGAGCGTATTGGTCTCTGGACGTTTTCGCTTCAAACGTCGCATGTAGCACTCGTGATTTAGAGGTAGAACTTCTGTACACGTCTTACAGTACCGTGTACCGCAAACGTGTTTCTTGTAATTTTCACGTATCATAGCGCAACATCCGGAACAGATCTTCACGTTCTTGCATACGTTTCCTTCCTTATGCTGTCGGTAGCACATTTCGTTGTAGAAAACACAGTTACACTCTATGCAGAGCTTTCCCTGTCCACTTCCCGAACAAGGGGGAGTGGACTAACACAACGGACACGTCCTGGAACATCGGTGTGAGTACTCGGTATTGTAAGCTGTATTGCAAGCTTCGCAAAAGGTTCTGCTCCCAGCGGCAGCTCTCAGGTTGAGTATAGGTTGGAAGTGGTTTCCATCCCTCAGAACGTATACAGAGTAAAATGTTTCAACCCCCGATCGTTGCAGCACTTCAACCCCATTGAAACGAGGACCTCCACCTTTACCGAATGTATCGTTGTGGTAAATCACTATTGCGATATTTTGAGCCACATAGTAGTCCTGTAAGGATAACACTTCCTCGATGCCACATCCGTCAACTGGTACAACCACACCGCTCCCTCTCAACAATTCGGTGGCCTCGCGTTTTTGCAGAGCACGTCTACCGTCTCTGATAGCAGTCCACACCTCCTGCAGCGAACCAGTTCTGACACGACCTCTCTTGGCGTGAACCACGGCGGTTATAAGAGCCCTCGGAAGGCAGAGCCCATCATCGTTAGCAATCGTTAGTATGCTTTTGTTGGCCAGAGTATCGTGCGTCAGTTTCACCCGTCCTGCACCACGCGGGTTGTGCACGGTGTGTACTGTGACGACGAACTCGTCGATGGTGAACTCCGCATTGCTCTAGGTGACTTTTTTAAATACATAACAGATGTCCTCTGTCGTTAGATTATCCGCTCTGTGGAAGGATATTCAGCATGCACCTTGAGCGAACGCCGGAGAAGCCATAGAAGCACCAAGTTAATCACTGTTTCCACTATCGCTGGTGAATAGCTGACGTATCCGTCATACGCAACCGTTTATAATAACGACTACTCTCGGAAAGTACTGAAATTTTTTCTGTACCCACCGTGTTTCTCTTCCTTTTTCTAGTTTTGTGTCCTGACGTGCTTGGTTCTGCTACGCTAACGCTTGTGGTTGTACCTGCTAAAAACACACAATCAGAGTAAGACAGAGACTATCGCATCCTGAAAGCTAGTATAAGAAAAACTTACCACCAATTTGCGGAAGTGGAACGATCGGTCCACGCTTAGTCATCTTACAGTGAACTTCTGGTTTATTGACACGCGCGTATGCTAACGCACACTCGAGCCCAACGCGATCCCGAAAATACCCTCTGTGGTATAACTCCCGTAACGTTTCAGACCGTATCCGTTCAAATATTTTGTTCAGGATGCGACAGACATCTGAATCAGATGACCTCTCGATCTCTTCACGGATTCCCGAATGCTCCAGGGCTGACCAGTCGTTCGGTACAACGAACTTAAAAATATAGCGGAGTCTATTAGCTATCACTGTTCACTACGTAATGTCTCTCCGTGAAATTGTTCAAGATTTATATTGTCTGTGAATGTGGCAGGCCACGTGTCTGCTGACATGCTGACGACTGTAAAACATACCCCTGAGGATGAGTTTGCGAAAATCGTTTTCTCTCGAGGTGTCATGGTTCGCTGAGCAGTCTGAATCCGATCTCCTTCCTACGTATTGTAAACGTGGCCTTGGTGCTTCTTGCTGCCCTCACAAAGTACAAAGTACGAACTACGCCCGGTCTGTGAGGTTAAGGCGCTTCGCGATACGAGCGCTATTATGATCACGTACTGTCAATCTGCTTTCCTGTCCTCGAAAGCAACAGTCGTGTGCGGATCGTCGCGCAGAACACACGATTTACAACAAAATGTATACGTTTTATATGTGCGTCCGTAATAAAGGAGTTTCAACGACCCATTACAGGCAGCAGTTGGGTAGGAAACATGGATTGTTGTTCATTGTTGACATTTGAAACAGTTTTACTTAAATATCGTTGAATGTGTTGGTGTAGAAATGATGTTTTTGGTTCCATCATATTGGATTCGGAATTTTAGGTTTCAAAAAGTTCGGTCCTCCATTTCGAACCCACCATTTTGGATTTCTAAATATATGTCTCAGTTCGTGATCAACGTCGCGAAATTCCTTTTATAAATGGTTTGGTAGAAAACGACACTTTTTTGAATTTCCAGTCCTCCATATCGAATCAGCCATTTTGGTTTTCAAAAACAATTGAATCCGATTTGTAATCACCGTCCCGAAACACCGTTATATACCAAGTTTGGCAAAAGATTCTAATTTTGTCCACCATGTTGAATCCGCCATTTTATGTCATAGAAAATACGTGTACCGGTTCGTAATCAGCGTATCGAAATTCCTTTACATACCGAGTTTGATAGAAAAAGACGACTTTTCGAATTTCGAGCCCGCCATATTGAATATGCCATTTAGGATTTTGGAAACCGCTAACTCGGTTCGGAAATCGCTAATTCGGAAACTGAAATCAACGTTCTATAACCCCTTCTGTATGAAAGTTGATACAAACAATGTAGTTTTAAATTCGTAATCCGCCATATTGAAGACGCCATTTTGTATTACAGAAATCGAAATTCAGATTTGCAATCAACGTCACAAAATACCCTCATTTACCGAGTTTTGCGAAAGCAATGCGTTTCTGATTTTTTTCGCTACATTGTATTCACATTTGATGTTGATTCATTGTTTATATGTTTAAATTCTTAATTTTAATGAAACGTTAAAACGTTAAGCAGAAATTGTCAAACAAGAAATAAGCTATGTAAACCACATATGTATATAATGTCATTGAAACGTGACTTACCGTTTTTATGTGTAACCCATCTAGCGCGTACTCAGCGTACACTTCACCCTTTACTTTCACACGCGAGAGTATAGGGTAATTAGGGGGGTTGTTATTTAAATCTACAAACGCGTTTTCAAAATTTTTCAACGTTCGCGCGATGATGTGTTCATCCTCCATGGAACTGTTCCATGAATGTAGGAACGAACGGTAAAATTCACCAATCCTGGTGAACCTTTGAACCGGTTCCGGGAAAAGGTATTCCGCCCCGTGTATTTGAAGCATTTTGACTGACAAGTCATAGAGATCATTCGGCAGCGTTATAAAATGCAATGTAAACAAATACACGATCGTGAATTTTTGACTGACATGGTACAATTTTGCGTGCACATGGTTTATATAGGTTTTCACGATTTAACTTACATTTTTATATGACGTATTTGGACGTAACCCTAGACTGTTCTGCGTCATCAAACTTTTAATACACCGCGAGTGTCTTCACCGTAGCTTTCTCAAGGTCGTTTCGCACTAGTGGTATACTGCTACTGACGCTTCTTACAAAAACTATTTGATTTTATAGAATGCTTATAGAATGCTAGTTCTAGAGAACTACTCCATTTGAAGATTTTTAGAAAATATAATTTATTTCCGAATTTAAAAAACAGTGTATACACAATTAGTCAATCTATCTGGAATAAAGTACTTGTCAAGCACTTTTTAAAATGAAAGTTTTAACAAGAAACGTCGGTATAATTAGAAATTAAATTAGAATTTATATTCTAATGTGACTCTGAAGATCTTACGTATGAAATATACCATACTGAACGTTCAATGTTAGTCTGAATTTTGAATTTATGAAACTTAAACTTTTACTTTTTGAACTTGAATTCTTACTTGTTTTCTTTTCATTTATACTTTTTGAAATTTTTCATTCAATCATTTTATATGCAACTTAAGAAATTGTTTTATAGGTCATCGAAATGCTCCTGATGATGTCTCATTGAATGAGCCGTCTGTATCTCATACGGTGTCCCAAGATAGTACCAATGTCATAACTGGGTCCAAGGTTTTTCATACCTACAGCATACTTGACGTGCACGAGTTACCCAGCAAATCAGATGCGATTGAACATAGAGCGATGTCAGATGCCAGTCAGGAACTTGACAATGCTAACCTCAGTCAAGATGAAGTGATACTATTCGTACCTCACCCACTTCACTTGGTAGACTTGGAAGAGCAGGACGAGGAAGATGACGAGGAAAATGACTACTACAGTCATGATGACTCTGACGCGGATAAAATTGTCGATATCGTAATGAACAAATTATTTACATGTTGCGCGTTCATTGTTTGTTAAACTTTTGTTACTATTCTAAAATCTTATTCTCTTAGAATATTAGCGTCTTTGCTCAAACAATTTCTTATACAATTCTTCATTTCTAAATCATAATATTGTTTCCATCTGGTTAATTCAATTCATTCGCGGTTATCTCTGAAGGTCAGCTAACAATGATTGCCCTTGAACTAATTGATTTTGAATACCAAAACAAAGCATCAGTTAAAACTTTAGTTTTAAGTGAATTTTTGTGTAAAATCCGGTTTAAATTTTTGGCCACTTAGTTTGATTAGTTACATAGCATATTTGTGTTCACATTTTTTACATAAAAAAAAAACAAAAACTAAAACGTTTCAAAATCTTTAGCATTTCAAACTGTTTGTTTACATTGTTTCGCGCTTTTTATTGTACACAAAAATAAATTACTTGCAGTTAATGATTTGTTTACATGTTTATTTTATTTTTCGACAGAAATAAAAAATGATGGGTACAAGTGGTAAGTAAATTTTGGAAGATGGTCAAAAAGTAATCGAGATCATCCCAAAAAAATGGACTGATGAAGATGATAATAACTTTGTGGCTTTCTATCCGCCGCCTCCATGTGACGCCAAAACAAAGAAAAAAATCTGTGAAATGATTAAGAATTTGGTCAAAATCGACCCGTCATGGGATACCTACAGTTTTTTTTCTTCATTTTTACAAGCTGGACAGGTAGCTCCAGCTGGTATGGTTAGCTCCGCTTGTTGCTAGTCGTGGCTGGACTTATAGGGATATAGTTGAGATATAGTTTAGATATAGTTTAGATATAAGGTTTTTTTGAGGGATTTTTCATTCCGTTATTCACCTTAAGTTGACACAGGGAACCACGAAAAATCTGTGCTAGAATGGCCGGCAGTTGGAATCGAACCCGCTACCTCCTGAGTGCGAGCTAATAGCCTTAGCCACTTCACCGACTCGCTCGGTTTTGAGTTGTGTGAACGTGCGAAAGTGAGTTTTATTCTGGCAATAGAAGGACAGAGTGAATAAATTTCACATTTCATTCGTGATCAATTTTCCCCTTATTTGAAAAATAAAAATGATTTATGATATTCTTTCCTGGAAATATTGACTTTTTCAAAATAAAAAGGGTTGAATTTTGGTTGGAAGAAAATTTCATGGACAAAAGCTTTCTTTCATTTCTCTAAGAAGCAGGCGTTTCCGTCTTTCTATTGTTGAAGAAAGAAACTTTTTTTCGTTATAGCTAAAAAAAACTTTGTATCATTTTTGTTTTTGTTCACGGAACTTGGCGTGAGGCATTGATAAAATTGAATGTAATTTTGAAAAAATTACATTCAATTTTTTTTGAAAAAAGCAAATGAGTTTTCGATTTTGACACGATCCTTTGACAATGCCGTGTTATGATTTTGTTGAATCTCCGTTAAATTGCCCTTATAAGGAGTCAATAGATTAACCGTAATCGAGTAAGCGGCGTCACCAATAATATGGTAATTGTCACCCATATCATATATAAATGATTGTCTATAAATATTTGCATCGTGCATTTTACCGGGAGTGCCGGTAAAGCAGTCCGAAAAGCGCATTTTTGAATCGCAGATCGCTTGGAGTGTTACGCTCGTTTCGTCGTGCCTGTTGTCATAAGTTGATCGAGTTTTGCCGGCTGGTGTTCGTATGGGCAAATATATACCATCGATGCAGCCAACAATAGATGGAATACGACAAATTCCCGAAAAACCTTCTAAAACTTCTCGCCTTTCTTCTTCTGTTGCTGGAAAGATAATGACAGAAGGTGCCAGGTCGTACAAAAAGATCGTAACTTGATTAACAACTAGCTCGACAGTAGAAACTTACATATAGCAATAATAGAAACTTACGCCTTAGAAAGTGCACTGGGTGATTATTCATTCACCCGGGGTCTTTCTCAGGACGTGCACTGAGTGAATATTTATTTCCTCATGGTCTTCCACAAGGAAATGCACTGGGTGTTTTTTATGTTGGAATTGAACAGCTGATCGGCTGTGCAATTCCGTGCTGCGCGCCATCTGTTGGCAAAGCTGGCAAAGCCGTCCCTGAGTTGCAAACCGACTCACCTTGAAAAGTTGTGTATATAATAGGAGCAATGGAGAGCTCTCCGCATACAGCTATTAAAACTATCACTAACGCAGGGGATCGCGTACATATTAGGGGCAGTGTGGGTCAATGCGACATAAAATTACAAAGTTGAAGTTTGAATGTCTCTATTTTTTTGTAATTGAATTAATTTACTGATTATTCCAGACAAATGATCAGTTTGTGTTTTGATCTTTAAGATGGCACAACAAAAGAGAAAAATTTTTAATAAAATTTACATAAAAGAGTGATTTGTTCGACGCAAAAAAGTCACATCTGACCCCATACTGCGGGTCACTTGTGACAACGTGTGGGGTGATTGTGATTTGACTATTTAGAATAATAAAAAATAATATTTCAATGTCTACACATGTAGGTTATAGTTATCCAACTAAAATATAGCAAATTAATACTTAATGAAGTGGTTTTATTTTCAATTGATGCAATTAAACAAATGTTGAACGGCACACATGCAAAATTGTATTTCATGTGTATTTTTAACATATTTTTGACGAAAAAATATTTGTTTTATCTTTTTTCAACGATTTACATGAAATTACACGATAAAAATTAAATTTTATTTTTGTGCCTATACTTTTAGTATAGGAGTCACAATCACCCGCAGCATAAAAAATATATCGGGTCAATGTGATTCTCAAATAAAAAGATTGTTATTCAATAATTTATTGTTAGCCTCAATGATTATGATACTAGAAGGTATCACGAATCTAAAGTGTACGTTGAAAGTGAAAATACAATATTATTTTTCACTTTAAAATAACTTCAAAGTTTTGGAAAAAAACTTTCATAACCTAAGTTTTTTTTGGCAGGTATCTACAAACATCAATAAAAAATGAATTGATGCTTACCCATGTAGAAATTTACAACTTTCGCAGTACTGGCTAGGTACTGTCAACCCTTGGCAAACCGTTGGCTGCCGAGCTTGGGGGACCCTTGGCATGTAACGTCGTGCTCATGTGGCGCAGTACTGCAGCCAACAGTTGGCGGTCAGGTCTCATCCAGTACTAATCCAGTACAGTTACCAGTTGTGAATGTTCCGTCGATACGATAAATTGCCTGAATAGGCCCAGTACTAAAATATTATCAACTTAAAACAGTAGTGGCTCAGTACTGAATGCAGTACTTTTATAAAAAGTACTGCATTATTAATATAAAAAGTTACATAGTTTTATGTAAAAAAACATAATTTATGTTTAATGCAACACCGAAGCCTTAAGTCGAAGCCTTAGTCTGTTGTTCTCTCCTTCTTGCCACCATCTCTGTCGCCTGCTCCAGAAAGCCATCTGCTGGTCCGTCTAATAATTGCTTTTTGGTCTACTTTGAAATGATGTACAAAAATATCTGAAACAGATAATACATGTTTAAATGGATAATAAGAAACTATATTGAAATTACTTTAACTCTGAATTTTTACCTAAAATTAGCTGGAAAAAAGTGCAGATCCCTTTTGAACACGTCCATACCCACTGTATTGGAGTTGAACGGATTTTGAAATGACCGCTGGGATGATGTCTTTCACGGCGTCCTCCATGTTCTTGGACCCGTTAGCCGAGATCTGGATCAACTGAATCTGTAAAAAAAAACAATATTATTTTTATTAAAATAAAAAATAAATGTCAACAGTAAACAATATTATACTTACGAGGCTTTTTCATTTTTCATTATCCGGGTCTGATACATCTTGATCAAATTGCAGAAAAGTTTCTAATTCCGTGATTAGCATAGGGATGTCCAATGACTTTTGCACATTGTCCGAAAAGTTTACCGTCATTCCTTTCAATAAGTCGAGTGCTTTAATTTCTCGAATGGCTTCAGCCAAATCATATTGTAGACTTCAGTGGACTCGATCCATTTTTTTTTAATAAAAGTACAAATCTTTTCGTAAACTGAAATGAAATTCCTTATTATTATTAGAATGTAAAAAGGAGTACAAAATATCAAAATATAAAAAGTTAAACTTTACGCATTTCATTTCTCATTTCGTGATTGTAAGATCCACGACTAGGGCTTGCGCGCGAGTTTTCTTTTCGCTGTACGGACTTGCTAGAATGTGAGGTTGGAGAATAGACATCTGCCGCAGTATGCTGACGAGTTGGGGATGGATCGCTGTTTTGGGAAGGCAGCCCATGTTTGGTTTTCTTGGCTATTGGAGAGACGTTTGAATGCGAGAAATATATATATATATATATATATATATATATATATATATATATATATATATATATAAAATATATATATATTTTTATTTTTATCACAAAGATAGGAAAATGCACTTAACGCACCTCTCGGTGGCATGTCTCTAATGACTACCTCCGAGGGCCTGTGGGACTCGGTCCTAAGACCCCTACCCACTAAAAACCTAACCCTTGGGTACTTCTTCTC